>ML795066.1:134006-165173 GCA_009831015.1 Picea engelmannii | reverse complement strand
GGCCTGTGAACATTGCTATCTGAATCAAGTGCTATTTCTGTTCAAGTGCTATTTCTGTTGCTATTTCGTATATCATTTCTGTGTATTGTGAAGATTATGCTGGATATTTCACTGTTATTCTGTTATTTCTAGCATTTCGTTTTCGTTCTGCATATTTTATATATCTGGTATCTTGCACTGGGAGACTCGTTGGTAGCATGGATTAGTAAGAAACAAGGGTCTATTTCCTTATCAACTACAGAAGCATAGTACATTGCTGCTGCTACTTGTTGTACTCAGATCTCGTGGATGATTCAAACTCTTGCAGATTTGGAGGTAAACTATACTGATCCGATTACAATTCACTGTGATAACACTAGTGCCATTAGTGTCTCCAAGAATCTTGTTCTTCATTCCAAGACTAAGCATATTCCAATAAAATACCATTTTCTCATAGAACAAGTCACAAACATAGTTGTTCAATTGAATTATATCCCAACCATAGAACAGATAGCAGACATCTTTACTAAACCCCTAGCCAAGACACCATTTGATTATCTTCGACAGAAGTTGGGTGTCATCCTGTCTCACATGTAAGAAAGTCCATCCTGTCAGGGGGAGTCTTGTATTGATTGCATATTTGATACCTCATAAAATTAAAGCAACAACTCAGGGGGAGCATGTTTTCTTTGACATTGATGTCAAAGGGGGAGAAAAGGAGTGGTCCGGATCGGATGCTAGAGTTGGAGGTCCAAACAGATTAGCGCAGCCGTTCAGGGTTTCCATCAATGCCAAAGGGGGGAGATTATTGGAAGGTTTACAGTTGGGAGTAAGCTTGTCTTTGATGGCAAGAAAAATGATGGCAAAGATCAGCATGATCAACAACACATCGATAATAGAAGAGGAGGAGCAACTGTGAACATTGGATCTTTTTCAGAATCCCCGATGACCGTCAGATCTGTTTATGGATAAGAAGAGCACATAGAAGAGGAGGACAGATCTTAGGCGTCAGATCTGAGCGTAAGATCTAACCATCGTTAGATCAGGGAGAACCTGCACGTTCATTAAAGAGCATGAAGAGGAGAAATGCGAAATTTCAAAATATGTTGGTCTGAATCCATTTAGGAGTTTCGTAGATCGGGACTTGAAGGCTCGAATACCCTTCATCATAAGTGGCGAAATCGCGAAGTGTCGAAATCGCGAAATCCGATATGGCGAAATGATCCTAGCTGTTGGATCAAGGAGTGATCTGGGCCGTCAGATCTAGGAGGTGAATATGGCAGACCACATTAGAAAGGACAGTCATGGACCGTTATATCAAGAGGATGCGTGGAAAAAGATCAGAGCACCACAAAGACTCCATTTCGGAGTTTCGCAGATCGAGAAATCCAAAGGAAAGAGGTTCAAACTCGTGATACGGGAGATCACAAAAAGATCTTGACGGTCAATTCACCAAGAACGTGGACCATCGATCTGAGCTCCATCTTGGAGCTTCACCTATCGCGACTTGGAGTAACAAAAATATCCATCACAAGAATCGCAAGATGTGAATTCACGATAAGATCTGGACCATCAATTCACCAAGAATGTGGACCGTCGATCTGAGCTCCATCTTGGAGCTTTGCCTATCACGACTTGGAGTGACGAGAACCTCCATCACTGAAACAACGAGATGTGAGATCACAAAAAGATCTAGACCGTTGATTCATCAAGATCATGGACCATCGATCAGGGTCGATGAAGATCATGAGTTCGCAGCGCCTGTTAGCACAACTTGTGGTCACCGTGTGTGGTCACATGGAGGAAGGACCTAGTGCAGATGAGCTCTGCCTCAGAATTTCGGGGATCGCGTCTAGGAGTGTCGAGACACTGGATCATACGAATGCCAAAATATCGAAAAGGTGAATTGTCGGTGTAACCGGTGGTCACCGCCTGTGGTCACATAGAGGAGGGAGCTACAGCAGCCAAGCTCCTTTTCGGAGCTCATGACATGGAGACTCAATATGTCTCATCGAAGAATCTCTGAATTGTGAAAGTGTGAAACAGGTAAATAACGACAATACCCTTCACAATTAATCCAACGATGGAGGTGAACATGAGCATGATCGGAGGGCTAATGTTGATCCTCACAGTGTAACTGCTAGAAACCATTGATGGTTTCTACTAGAGGATGCAAAGAGACTTTTGTGTGATTTCCAGAGGAGCTGAAGAGTTACAAGGAATCTTCCAGTGGAATGAAGACGATTCATGGAGTAAATTGACAGCTGGATGAGGGTTGGATCTCATAACTAAAATAGAAAGAATAAGCTCGATTATGCCAGAGAAGATGAATAGTCTAAATTGCCAGAGAGGCTGAGGTATCTCAACATAACACCCAGTGATGTTGGACGCGTGGTGGGAACCACCAGAGAAGCTGGAGAGTTGTGATGATCAGGTAGAGAAATCGAGATGTGGAGGAGATCGACGTGGTGTGAGTATGCAGAGGTATTGTGCACATTGCATGCACAAGGTGCACAAAAGTTATAAGTACACGATACAAAGAAGAGATGTGGTTGATGTTGCCATTGTGAGTGATGGAGGGGTAAAGAAGGAGGTGGAGTGCAACAGTTGAAATGCACAGAAGACAAAAGGTGCATTGAAGAGGAATGGCGCACAGAGTATAAAAGATAGAAGAACATAAAGTGCAAGGTATGCATGCAGGATGACAGTAAAGCAGACAGAGCAGCGAAATCTTGTAGAATAGTGATGAATCTGGTAAGCCATTATTGAACATTATATCACTATAATAAGTTTTAGTAGCAAATATTTATAAAAAAGGGTGGAAGGGTGGTGCTAGGGAGGACCGGTGTCCTCAGAGGTTCAAGTGGGTGCTTGAAAACAAGGAGTTGTAGCTTCCTTCTAGTTGATGCTAGAGAAACCAGGGAGTTGGTGCTAGAGAAACCAGGGAGTTGATACTTCCTTCTAGTGGGTGCTAGAGAAAATAGAGAGTTGGTGCTCTCAACAAGTTGCAGCTTGAAAAACAGAGGTTGTAGCCTCACATTGAGTTGGTGCTCAATTATAGATGATGTATAGAACTTAAAAGACTGCCTATCATTTCGAAGAAGAAGAGGTTTTCTCCCTTTATGGGTTTCCTCATGAAAATTTGTCTCTATGTATATCTTATGTGTGATTGATGCTCATTAGTTTATTATCCATATGTTATATAATGTTTATGATCACTTGAAGAAAGAATAAAAATGTATTAAAAGACCTCAAATTGTTTAAGCACACTAACAACTGATTCACCGCCCCCCCCTCTCTCAGTTGTCTTAGTAATTTCAACAGTTACATGGAGGCGTCGAGGTCCAAGGGCTAGGCCCTATCCAAACCCCTTGCGCCTTAAGGCCTGTGATGTGGTCGCATGGTGGATAAGTCCACGGGCTGGGGCTTAGCCCCAAGCCCCTCTTTTTTGCACCCCATACATATATTAAACTTTAAATACATTTGATTTAACAAGTAATACATGGTTGCATTGGTGTTGGGTCATTTCTTAAGGCTTGGACTATGGTTGGTGGTCGTGGGTTCAAAACCCATGGACCCCCAAAAAATTTTTGAACTCACCATTCGACCCTGACTGGGTGCCACATGGCTGCCCATGCCTGGGCCACGTGGCACCTCAACATTTGACCAAACTTTGCCATGTGTCCAATTCTGATTGGATCTGTCATCCACATCTGCCCCAGTCAACTACTACCACTTGTCACACTGCCATTGGTCCAAGTTTGCATCATGAGGTGTCGTTGGTGATGTCATGCTGTCGTCATCATTGACTTTTTGCCAGTTCTTTGAATTTTTAGCTATTTGAAAATACGATCAGAATGCGATAACTCTCACATACGGAGCTCATTTGAAAACGTAAATATACTGTCAAAATCAGCGCGATGAGCCAGTCACAATGGAATTGGTTTCATCCAATTCTAAGAACTTGGATTTTTGAGCATTCTCTGAGCCTGGGGAGCCTCCTAGATCATTCCTCCCCACTTTGGAAGCTTTTAGACAACCAAAAGTCTGCTTTTACTCAGGTAAGAAGTGAGGGTACTTATTCCCCACTTGTCTGGTATCATCCATCCTTTCTGCTTGGACAATAATCACCTGACTAATCACAACAAACATGAAAAATGAGATAGCATTGTTTATCAAAGTAATCATCCCATCAATTGCACAATCATCTACATTCTTGGTCGCAGTTAGCAACCATACACCACTGAATAGCAACAAACTAATCAACAATACTAGACATGCTAAAGAGAATGAAACAACATGCTTCCCCTTCTGAACAGGAACAATAAACAAAGCATGCAACTGAACCTCATGTTGTACCCTTGGTGACACTTCATGACTGTTAGAAACATACTGAACCATCTCATGTTTAGCATCACTAACTTCCTATTTTTTTACATACATAAGTGTTAAACTTTTGCTTGCATTTACCATTCTTTTTAATTGCCTCGTAACTGCAAAAGATCTGTCAGTTTTCATGCGATGAGCATGAACAATGTACTCTTTCCCATATTTCTTAAAGCAATATTTATTATCCAATCTATAGAATATGGATTTTCTATCATAAAGGTAGGGGCTTCCCAGTACAATTCCACATATGTCCAGTGGCACGATATCAAGCTCTACTTCATCAACATAGTTAGAAGTGATTGCAAACTTGATTTTACATTGCTTGGTTACTTGTAAATTGTTATCACCACATATCCATCCCAATGGATATGGTTTAGGATGTGACTTAGTTTCAAGTCCCAAGTTATTTACAACATCTTCACTGATTAGATTGGCTTGTGATCCACTATCTACAAGAGTATCAACTTTAACATTATGTGTTATAACCCTCATGTGGAAAAGTTCATTCCTTTTACACTCATCATTTACATCAACTGAACTAGAAGAGCTAGAACTTGCAACAAAATTTATACCTCATATTCCCATAGCTACAACCTATGTCTCATCACTGGAATCTGATCCAAGATCCACTTAAATTGTCGCAGCTGTGGTATTCTTCCTTCTGTGGTTGGCAAACTTCTTTGGCTTCAAGTCAGGATGTAAGACCCAACAACGATCTTCATCATGGCCTACTTTCTTGCAATGCTTGCAAGTAGGCTTCTCCTTTCTTGCTGTGGTTGTCTTCTTCTCTTTCCTTTGCCCTACATCCTTTCTTTGCCAAGTATCTGTAGAAACACTATCACCAACATTCCCTTTACTGGACTCAATGTGAATGGCTTGTACACATACTTCATCAAAGTTAGAAAGATTTAGCATAAGAATAATGTACTTAAGATAAGAATGTAAACCACCGATATATTTTAGGAGTGTCTCTTGTGTATACAAAGAAATACCCAAATTTAATGCTTTCTTACGAAATGTTTGAGTATATTCTTGTACAATTTGACCTTTTGATTGCCTTAAACATTGCCAATTCATCATTTCTTGTTGCATGTAAGCTAAAGGGTAAAATTGTTGTGTTAATGCAATAATAAAATCATTCCAGGAAGAGATTGTTTTACCACTTTTCTTAAGATCATCTCTAGTTCTTCTTTCCCACCATATGAGAGTCGTGCCTCCCATTTTGAGACTTGCTAGTTGGATCTTAGTTTTATCATTAACAATCTTTTGTATCCTGCAATAGACTTCTAATTGTCTCACCCAATTATCTAACTTTTCTGCATCTAATTCACCATCATAAGTGGGTAATTGAAAGTTTACATCTAAATTTAATAACGACATATCAGAAGAATTATGAGTTTTTTTATTATCCTTGGAGGAATGTACACTTGCTTCATTGTTAGATGATGAGGATGAAGGAAAAGAAGGTTCCAAAGGTCCACCACCTCCAACTCCTCCTTCTGCTCTTACCAAAGATTCACCTTCTTCAATTTTTGGATTCCTTCGCTGACCACTTTCATGGTAAAGCTCCTCTACCATGGCTTGCATCAATTTAAAGGCCTCGAAGAAATCATCTTCAGATTTGAAGGGACCCGATTTACTTGGTGAAGACATCTCTTGTTTATGCGGTCTCCTTTGAATCTTTGTGTCAAGAGCCTCAAGTTGGCCTTCTCCTCGCTTGAGTTTTTCTCTCATGAGCATCCAATGCTTGCAATTCCTGTCAAACCTTCAAAACCAAATTCTATGATACCATAAACTTGATCCAAAAATGAAGGCATTACTGATAAATTTGCAAGTTAGTTACTGTACTTTTTGCATCGGATCGTTAAGAATGCGGAATACATAAACTTATTATCTTGTTTACGGAATATCAAATGTGACTTTTACTTGATGCTTATTAATGAATAAAGAGATCAGACATTAATATCCATGCTGCAAATGAAGAGAATAGAACAACAAAACAAAAAGAGAAATAGAGACAAGAGGTTGATAACAAAGTTCACCAATCCTTGGCTACGTCTCCGGGCCCACTTCCAAGTGGAGGACCTCTTTATTGCTCTTTAAAATTCTCAAAGTTCTCTTACAATGCTCTTTGTTGTTACATTACGTGCTTTATGTTTGCTATGCAAGAACTCGTTTCTCAGATTCACGCATGCACCATCAAACTCTTCTCAAAAAACATGGCAAAATTGCCTCTCAAATCATGAGAAAAGGCCAAAATTTACAATCTGCTCCTTCAAAACCCTGCATCAAAAAGTGTCCTACAAGATTTAAAAGGCATGGTTTATATAGATTTTGAGGCTCAGATGAGGAATCCCAACTTCCCTTAAGATCTATCCTCTTTTTGGGATCAAATCCCCCTTCAAATGGCCTCAAAATCCTTAAAAAACCAATTTCTGGGCATAATATCAGGGAAAAATCACCTCTGTATAGTTCAAAACCCACTTTTATATAAAAATACATAGTAAGCCCCCTTGGACTGGTGCGCACCCCTTTTATAAGGTCACATGAGCTTCATATGGCCAAGCATTGGTCCTTTAGTTACATTAGCTCCTGGTTATGGGGTGCTTTGCATGGGATCAAGGCCTAGAAGAGTCCATGCCCTGAGGGATAAGCCCTCCTTGACTTGCGCTTGTGGTTACATGGAGGCACCGAGGTCCAAGGGATATGCCCTATCCAAACCCCTCACGCCTTAAGGCCTATGATGTGGTTGCATGGTGGATAAGTCCATGGGCTAGGGCTTAGCCCCAACCCCCTCCTTTTTGCACCCCATACATATATTAAACTTTAAATACATTTAAGTACATTTGATTTAACAAGTAATACGTGGGTGCATTGGTGTTGGGTCATTTCTTAAGGCTTGGACTATGGTTGGTGGTCGTGGATTCAAAACCCATGGACCCCCCAAACGCTTTTGAACTTGCCGTTCGACCTTGACTGGGTGCCACATGGCTGCCCATGCTTGGGCCACATGGCACCTCAACATTTGATCAAACTTTTCCATGTGTCCAATTCTGATTGGATCTATCATCCACATCTGCCCCAGCCAACTGTTGCCACTTGTCACACTACCATTGGTCCAAGTCTACATCATGATGTGTCATTGGTGATGTCATGATGTCGTCATGTTGATGACAACATTGAATTTTTTCCAGTCCTTTGACTTTTTAGCTGTTTGACAATACGATCAGAATGTGATAACTCTCGCATACGGAGCCCATTTGAAAAAGTAAATATATTGTTGGAATCAGCACGACGAGCCGGTCGCAATGGAATTGGTTTCATCCAATTATGAGAAATTTGATTTATGAGCATTTTCTGAGCCTGGGGAGCCTCCTAGATCATATAACCCTAAATTTATCCATACATGCATACCTGACACTTGGCCCTCTTACTTGCCATTTTTGCCAAGCCATCACTGAGTTGCTCTTCTTAAAAACTCATTTTTTGAAGATGTGCACGACCTGCACCAATATTGCCTGCATACACACGCTTGATGCACCATTACAGTCCGCGTACATACGCTAGATGCATCACTACATCCCGCGTATACTTGCAAAAGTTGCAAAAATTAAAAATTTGCAAGGAATTTGTTGAGATTACGGGCTATTGGATAGTTTCCCAACTAATCCACTGCCTATAGCCCGTCACCCAACCGAATAACCATCCTTTTGTCATATAAAAGGAGGTGTTGGGGTCTCATTCCTAAGCTAAGCATACAAACAATGAAACTCTTCCCGTTTCACATCCCCTCCTTGCCCCAAGAATTTGCCACCTTATTGTGAGAATTTCCTCAGAATTCCTCATTTTTCCCTTTTTCCTCTCTAAGAACCCATTCCATTTCCTAAGAATAAGCTTGAGAGGAGAAAGATACATGGAGGTGCACTTAGAACTTGGTGAAGAGGAGCTTGAACTAGGTTCAAGGAGCAGTAACCGACACTGGTTGTAAGTGATCATTGCATTATCAATAAAATAAGTACTTTTCCTATCCCAGAACATGATGTGTCGAATGTTTGCATTTGATTTATGTTTTTATTCTAACATCTAACCCTTATTTATGCACTTGTAGCTTTCGGTTTGTCTGTTTATGAATTCAGGCCAACCTTGGGAGGAGGTTTGCAGTCAGTGAAGCCTTCAAGCACGAGAGGATCTACACCGGATGCAAAGTAAAGGTACAGTTACCAGATCCTTCTTGTTTTATTTTTCTTTCATAAGTATGGGGTATGTTTGGGGTAGTTAGAAGAGTAGGAGACTTTTAAACAGTTATTGATCTGCCTACATTGTAAGCCCCGGTGTAGCCATAGGGGGTGTTTTTCCCGCTAGCAAAACTGGCGACCGTACTGGGGAAAGCCTCTAGGGCTTTAGGGGATTTTTTGGGTGTTTGATTGGTTTTATACCTTTTGAGTTTCTTGTTGAGTCTGCCAAGTCTTTAAGGGATTCTAGTCACCTATTGGTGCCATACCAGTTCTCCCTACCTTGTCAGTTTGTCTGTTTCATTTCTTTTTTTTCAAGAAATACAGAGGTGTATGTGGTTTGTTGTGGTACAACACGTGTACATATGCACCCTGCTTTATAGACAACCCACGTACATACACATGCCGCGTAAGTATCAATAGCGTACATGCGTCAAGAAACTATTTTTAAGAAGATGCAGTCAACCTATTCCATGATTGAGGGTTTACTTCTCAGGGTTTCTTGACTGAGTTCAGTGCCTTATGTTTTTACAGTCAAAGCCTGGGTTTGATGTCAATTTGCTTATCTTTTTAAATATTTCTTGTGTTTACTTAGAAAGGGTTTTAGGCAAGTCTTTGATTTTGTTGATCAACATGTTTTGTGTCTTTAGTGACTCCCTGCGATCCGTAGTGGGCCAGAGGTCAGTTTCAGCCTTGTCTTGTTTTTCACTTCTTCCCCTTTTGTGTGCTTTAAAGAAAAGAAAAAATATTTATTTCAAGTTTTCTTGTTTGAAGCATTTTTCAAAAAAAAAAGATTTGTTTTTCTTAGTTTGGTTAAGTAGTTGGGTTAGTTATCTTGCTTGTTAGAAAAAATAGTTATTTTCTTAAGTTCTTTATTGATTTCTTAGAACATTAAGTAGCTCGTAGTCGAGTAAAATTTCGTTTGAGGTCTTCCTTTAAAAGATCTTAGAAAAAGTTAGTTATGAAAAGTTGGTTAAAGAGTTAGTTGCAAATATTTATTGATTAACTAGAAGTAATTTTGCTTTCAGTTTCGTTTATTTATCCTTCTTCATTTCCCATACACATCACTAGTTTCACTGCCATTTCCTTGAGTTAAAACAAACCATTTAAAATGAGCGCTAATTTAAAATCAACTAGACTTTATGTTTGTAGGGTCAATCAACTAGTCTAGTCTAGAGCCTTGAATTAGGTTGGAGAGGAAACTCTTCAAGGCTTATAAACAAACATTGGAGTCAGAGCTAAGGAGTGTAAAAAGTCCAGTAAATGTGAAATTTATCTGGGAACCCCCTCTAACACAGGGGCTAAACACGATGTCACATGCAGAAAGGTAGTGAAGATAGCCCCTCCAAAGCTGGGCCAAGTGTAGTGGGGAACACATATTGAGGACTTTTCATGGGATACTGTCAGTTTTATTTGCCTACGGAGATTCGTGGACCCCAAATCTGTTTGGGATCCTCAGTTGTCTTCCGGACCACTTTCTTTCGATACCCTCGGTAGGTTTCGAGCTTGTTACCTTGCTCATTGTCGTCCACCCGACTGTCAACTATACCCGTCTGGTAATTGTTTGCGAGCTGGCAACTTAGTTGCCTTTATTCTAGGGACTTACACATGTGACTACAGGGGTATATCGCGATACCTAGGGAAGACATCGGGCCACGCTTTGCAGAGTATACCCGGAGGGTGCTTTCATGGTCAAGTTTCACTTGCACCGGTAAGTTTCTCTAGTGTTGGTTGGTGTAAATGTTCTTCCAACTAGATAGTAGTTTGCTTGGTTTATCTTGTAGGAACTTTTCTAGTGTGTGCTTGTTTCAAAACATTAGTAAAAGCCTTACCATGTCTTTGATATTTTCACAAAGTGGAATATCAAGAGCTCCGTCGGTCGCGAAGGCTTCAGGGTCTGCCATCGGTTGCATTAGAGCCACCGCCACCATCGTTACGGAGAAGACTTGACCAGCAAGGGTCATACAAAGTGACTGGGCCATAGGAAATTGTGGCTGAGCCTGCTCCGAGAGGAGATTACTCGAATCTGGAGGAAGCTATTGTTTCTGACCTTGGAGTGGAAGATCTTGGGCCAGTCAACACTCTGATCACTGACTTGTCAATGCCACTTTTGATACAATTTTCCCCTCCAAGGGTAACACATCATGAGCATCAAATAGTCTTGCAAGCAGCTATGGAAGCAAATGCTACTACTTCGTCAGGGAGTCATCATACTCACTCAATGACTAACACCACTGGGGGCATTCCCCCTCCTAACCCACCTTCACCGGTCTGAAACACCATGGTCTCGACCACCTCTACTTCGAGCAGTGGTCTGATTCCATCTATGGCGGTGACCACCACTCCGTTCACACAAAGTGCAATGAGCCCTCCATTTTCATATGGGATGCCTGACTTTGATACGAACTCCATCCTTACCTAATCCACCCTATAGACCATGGGTTCGGGGGTAGGGAGCTCAAACGCTCCTTTACAAGGGTCCATGGGGGGCACCTTAGCCCCCTATAATGCTATCCCTTACAGTGGAGGTTTTATACCTCCTTCGGCCCCCTCGCTCGGCGGTGCTTCCCAGCCACCCATGGAGGTGAACATGAACTACAACTTGTTTGGAGTAGGCAATCTAGGACCTTCTTCTTACACCATACCGGTGGGTTCAATGCTGTTCTCTTTGTTTGGCACATTTGGTAACAAATCTTTCTCATCATATGTCGTCTCGGCTGGGGGAAACCCTAATTTTGGACAACAGAATCCTGTGCAGGGTACTATTCCTGCACAGGGGAAAAAAATAGGAGTTTTCTCCTCACAAGGACTTTGGAATCCTTGGCAGGGACCAGTTCCCTTGTTAGGGATGTCGACCGAGGGAAACCCCTTCCATGTTCAATGGAACCTCGGGCAATGCCTAGTACCTATGCCCATCGGATCGATAGGGGGAAACCCTTTCCATAATCTTTGGAACACAACGCAGGGAGCAATCCCCGCCCAACCCTCAATGTCAAATTATAGGAATCAGTCGATGATGTATCAACAAATGCAGTATCCATACGCTGGCCAAGGCCATGGTGTTTACCATAACCCTAGCCAATAACCCAACTTTTCTTAATGGCAACCTGGTGCCAGTCAAACTCCAAGCTCCCTTTTTCTTGTACATAGTACCCAAATTAAACTACCATTTCTATAAAAGTTACAATTTTCAGACTTGTCAAGGTTGCTTAACGACTCGATTTGTCATGATCCGCATTGGCCTTCCATGCTGACTAAGTTGCCTTCGAGCATTATGAAATTTGAAGGTAAGCCTGGCGAAGATCCAAGTGATGACGTGACAAATTTCCACCTATGGTGCTCGTCAAACTAGTTGCGAGACGACTCCGTACAGTTGTGCCTATTTCAACACACTCTTATCGGGGGTGCCGCGAAATCGTACATCGAGCTCGACCTCTCAATATACTCTTACTTTAGTGATTTGGCGATGGTTTTCCTAAACCATTTCCAACTACCCGTGAGATACGATGCCGACACTGCATTTCTGGCCAACTTTGAGCAAACAAAGGCCAATCATATCTCAGATCACATCCAAGAATGGCAGCGCTGGAAGAGTTTGATAATTGTACAGGTCCCACTGGCTTCCTGATGGAGTGGTTCCTCAAGTCTTTGGTACCTCAATTATCCAAGGATGTTACAATGTCAAGAGTTTTTTCAGAGGAGGAGGCGATAATGAGAGCACAATGACTCGAATTGATATACTCTCAGTCTGGTTTACTCTATGAAATTTTGCCAGATGCACCACGGTCCATCCTTGATAAGGCCAGACATAAGTCTGGACCACATGTCGATGGTATAGTTGGTTCAGAACAAGCAAAGTCCACTAATCAACTGTCAAATCAATTGAAAAATTTATCGATACAACAGACAACGGCCAGCCAAACCTCCGGTTCAGCTGCTCCCCCTACCCAAACGTCGGATGTACACAGTGTGCAGTCGACGAACCCAAAGTCCAAACAACATCTTGGCAAGCAGAAAAAAAAATGAAACAAGAAGGGTAAGGGGGATAAGAAACCCAAAAACAATGTTGGTAGGGAAAACATAGAGAAGAGAAAGTAGAAGTATTTATGTAACCTTTGCATGGAAGACCATCCGACTCACCTGTGCCCTCGGCTTGCGAAGGCCCAAAAGTTATTGGCGTAGAAAAAACCTGTTGTGTTAACGAACCCATTCCCACATGGGAAAAATATGACTCAAGCCTCTTCGAGTGCAGATGGGGGTAGTCAGGGACCCCCTCTGTCTTCTAGTAATCTCTCGACCGTGAACATTTATATGATTAAAGGTGACGCTTACATAGCAACTAGGGCACATGACTACGGGATGTCAAAATCTGCTGAAAAGGGTAAGGAATCCATAAACCCATATGTTCCTCTCCATATTGAGAAGATGATGGGTGAAACAATGACACGCATCCTGAAAGGGGCGCTCAAGAAAGCTTCGCATAATGCGAACGCGAGGGCTGCCTAGAATTACTCTGTGGTGGAGGATTTGTCACAAACCCCTTGTGCGATGTCTGCTTTAGAGGTCCTCCAGAGTTTCCCTTCATAGAGAAAGGATACGTTGTACACTTTGGGCTCTACAAAGACTTGTAATCAGGGAATGATCATGATTGATACGACCGACTTGAAACCTCATCTCCCTTACCATGTTGCGTTTTAGATAGTAGTGGCTCACCCCACAAAATCATTTACCTGGAATATTTTCCCTACGGTGGTTGTTAAGGGTGCCTCGACTTGCGTGATGTCATTTGTGTGTTGGAAGCCCATTGGACAACCTATTTTGTCTCTGTCACCTACCCTGCTTACTACTTTCGATGATCGTTCTTTCAGACCACATGGAATCATCCCTTCTTTCCCTGTGCAGTTAGGAGGGAATACCATGTGCATCAAAGTTGAAGTGGTCGATCCACCTCTTGTCTACAACCTACTGTTACGAAGGAGTTGGACCTATGCAATGCATGTAGTGGTTGCTGCATCTTTTTTGGGTCTTGTTGTTTCCACATGAGGGCCTAATCATAACCATTGATCGGTTGTCTTTCTCTAGACCCAACCCTTCATTGGGGGCATCCACGGTCCCGATCATTGATAATTGTCAGCCTGATGTCGTCAACGTAGGGGTTGGTTTGTGCCCACGTTTGATGGGTACTTTCGATTACCCGCCTCCTTCCGACAATGTCAAGTTCATATCGGTTGCCCCTGACTAGCCTAGGGATGAAATTTTTCAAGTGTCGTCATTTCGTACGACTTACTTTAATGATCCATGGACTCTTCCTTCCCCATCGGCTTCGATGGAAGGGACAGGACATCCTAACATGGCCATGCCCTTGTCCGCGATAGAAGTTGCATAGAATATTGTCCAACAAGCTTCGACCAACCCCAATTCGACTCTTGTACATGAGTTAGATCCAATTCTTGAGCCTATTTGGGCTCAAGGTTCACTCGCCACTACCGATTCTTTAGACTTGGTCTTGCCCTCTGATGAGGCAATTATAGAGGCATTGACTTATGCAAACACACCCTGGGACGATCTCCATCACAGATCTTATTTTCTCCCGGAGTTAAGAAGAATAGAGGTGAATGAATTCGTGTTGACTATGACTAGAGATAGGTCTTGTCCTATTAATCCTCTAGCTATGCACGCAGTTTATGCCAAGGGTAATATGGAAAATATTGCTAAAACAATACCTATTGACATCTCTAGAACCCCTGGCATTGTGGAGAATGTCTTCATCGGAGAGAAATCCCCCCCGAGGAGATTCGAATCTACAAAGATTTATTTAAAGAATTATGTGACATTTTTGCCTGGTCTTATGAGGAAATGCCAGGCATTGATTCAAGAATCATTGAACATGAGATAACGACTTATCCTAATGCCAAGCTGGTCCAAAAAGAGAAAACTATTAAGGATGAAGTAGAGAAACTACTCAAGGCCAGTTTCATCTACCCCGTTCAGTTGACTCAATGGGTGTCAAATCCCGTTCTAGTCAACAAAAAAAGGGGTACGATTCGCGTGAGTATGGAATTCCATGAATTGAATAAGGCTTGTCCAAAAGAAAATTTCCCCACCCCATTCATTGATTAGATTTTCGATGAATGCGTAGGCTGTGAGGTCATTTCATTCATGGATGGTTTCTTGGGATACAATCAGATTCATATCAAACTTGAGGAACAACATAAAACAACTTTTATCTATCTGTGGGGCACATTTGCTTATCATAAGATTCCTTTTGTCCTAAAGAATGCTGGAGCCACTTTTCAGCAGGCCATGTCTTTTGATTTCCATGACCTTGGACATATAGTTGAGGCTTATATTGATGATCTAGCATCACACTCTCACAAGAGATATGATCAACCCACACACCTCTAACTTATCTTTGAACGATGTTGCTACTATCAGATTCGCTTAAATCCTAACAAGTGCAGTTTCTGTGTGACATCATGTCATCTTCTAGGTTTCATAGTTTCGACAACAGGGATCATGGTCTATCCTCTGAAGGCTGAGGTGATAGTTCAGTTGCCTCCCCCATGCACAGTCCCTCAACTTCAAAGATTACAGGGAAAAGCAAACTTTCTTCGGTGTTTTATCGCAAACTATGCTGAGATCACTAAAGGATTCATGCATTTACTAAAAAAGGGAGTCCCTTTCTATTGGGAAGAATCCTCTCAATGCTCCTTCGAAGCATTGAAACGTGCCCTTACGTCTGCCCCTCTGCTTCGGCCACCCAATTATAATAAAGATTTATTATTGTACTTGGTCGCTGCAGATTTGACCATCGATATTGTCTTGGCTCAGGAAGACAATCTGCTTGAAGAGCATGTGATTTACTACCTGAGCTGAGGACTGGTTGAACCAAAACTCAACTACTCCCATGTTGAGAAGCTTGCATTGGCAGCAATACATGTTGTCTAGTAGTTCCGTCATTATATCCTGCTTAGCAAGACCACTGCATCGTCGTTGTGAATCCATTTCAATATGTGTTGACACAATGCATCATTGGTGGAAAGATCAATAGATGGATTTTTATCCTCTAGGAATTTGACTTGGATTTTATTTCTGTGAAATCCAAAAATTCATTGGTCTTTGCAGAACTTATTTATGAACTTCTAATCGAATCAGGTGATGTTACACCTAAAGAATTGCCTATTAAAGGAGATCTCTTTTTGATCGCATCTTCGGACCCCTGGTATGGAGATATACTAGTCTATCTCCACACTTTGAAGTGCCTCACCTTTGCTTCTCGCGATGAGTGTCGACGTATATGCCATCAGGCACGAAACTATCTCATACTCGATGACACTTTGTATAGTCGAAGTGTAGATTGCATCCTTCATCAGTGCCTCATTCACAAAGAAGTGGAACTCATTCTTAATGACTGCCACAGTGAAAGCATGTGCTGGTCATTTTTCTGGGTTGGAAACAACCCAAAATATTCTACGAGCCGATTAATTTTGGTCTACGTTAATCAAGGATTGTGTCGAGTCGGTCAAGAGGTGCCACCTGTGTCAGATCTTCTCTCGGAAGATGAGGGCACATCCCGCTCCCATGTTTCCCATCATTGCGGTTGGTCCCTTCACCAAGTGGGGGATTGATTTTACTACATGCCACTCGGCCTCAGCCAGGGGGCATCGTTATATCATCGTTGTAGTAGACTACTTCACAAAGTGGGTCAAGGCTATGCCAATGTTTAATAATGATGGTGAAACAACATCTCTCTTTATTTTTAACCAGATAATAGCAAGGTTCAACATCCTGAAGGAGATTTTCACCGACCATGGCAGTCACTTTCAGAACAAAATGATGTCTGAGTTAGCATCAAAGCTTGGGTTCAGGCAAGAACATTCATCACTCTACTACCCACAAGCGAATGGTTAGGTGGAAGCTGTGAATAAGTCCCTCAAGACTATTTTGCAGTGAATGATCAATTTTGCCAAGTCAAATTGGAATTTGATGTTGTACTCGACGTTATGGGCCTACCGAACGTCTGTAAATACTTCCACTAGTTTTTCACCTTTTCAACTTTTTTACGAGTTGGAAGCAGTCTTGCCTATAGAGTTCTAGATCCTGTCTCTAAATTTGGCAGTAGAGTTATTTCCAGACACTTCACTGCTTGAGGAATGCTTATTATATCTCGAGCAACTCGATGAGAAACGCCGTGATGCAGCCTTGGCCAACTAGGCTCACAATCAATGATTCAAGTGTTAATATGATTGGTTCATTTGTCCTTGGATTTTATCTGAAGGCAACCTTGTCCCAGTCTACGACCAAGATAAGGATCCCTTGGGGGCAGGCAAGTTCAAACCCATGTGGTTCAGACCTTTCATTGTGAAAGAAGTCTTAAAGAAGGGTGCTTATTGTCTGGTTGAATTTGAGGAAAATGATTTGGCAGAGCCTAGAAATGGGCTCTACCTCAAGAAGTATTACTCGTAGGTTGGTCGCCTGGGTGACTTCTTGTACATATGTATAGTTCCTATACAGTTATCTTTTGTATTTTTTGTTCTATGGATGTGTCGTTATTTATGTCATCTTTTTCACCGTGGTAGATGTCAAGTGAATCAGAGGTGTTCTTTGCGTTCGCGGATGGTGCTAGCCGACACACTCAGAGGATTGCTTCTGCAGCTTGGGTGATTTTCATGCCTCAAGGCCAATTGCTATCTTCTGGAGGTATCTGTCTAGGTGACGCCACAAACAATGTCGCCGAGTACAACGCAGTGATAAAGTTGCTTCATGACGTTTTGTCACATGGTATCTCTCACCTTTGGGTCTACTTAGATTCAAAATTGGTTGTGTCCTAGTTAAATGGGGTTTATTGCATTTATGATCCTACTTTACACCGACGATTCCTTAGGGTACGTCTCTTAGAATGCTTCTTTGATTACATTACATATATCCATGTTCCTAGGAAATTAAATCAAATCACAAATACTATAGCTAATCAAGTATTAGATTGGCATGTTGCACACACATAAAAATAAGCACACACATACACATGTACATACATTTGTAAAAATGTGATCCATAAGACATATTAAAATATGTAAATACACACACACACACACACACACACACACACACACACACACACACACATATATATATATCAAAAAGTTTTAGAGTACATCGATGGGCGCAAACGCCTTAAAAATATATATCCGGTATACATCACGGGGATTATGCCCTCAAAAATATACAAAAGAGTGCCCTCGGCACATAAGAGGTCCATCCTATCTAAGCATGGGGCCTGTTGGCCCTGCCATATTGAACAACAATGTTTTCCAAATGCCAGAAGAGTTGGACCCAAGTCTGTGGCACCCCAACTACATGAGGCTGCATCGATGGCAGGAAATCCTCGATCTCATCCATGGGAATGACACGAGTGAGCGCGGTGAGGTTCCACTCCACCCGTCTGAAAACTCTCTCAACCTCTCCGGCTGGAGGTCCCCCTGTTGCTGCTTCTAGTTCGACAACTGCTGCTTGTACTGCCTATAGTCGAGGACGTCGCCTGGTCCTCGAGAAGTTGTAAATCCTAACCTTGTACAATATCTACTGCAAACAGATATTCAGAAAAAGAACAGAAAATATACAATGACAAATACAAACATTGCACAGAGATTTTTCCCCTGGAAACCCAAAACCGGGAAAACCAACATATTTTATATTCATTCATTGTGTTACAATGTTTACAATGCAAAATACATATAGTATCCAACGGCATCCAAAACCCTAACCTAATGAACTGGATTAGTCCAAAACCCTAATTTTTAAACCGGAAATAGAAAACTATCGGCAAAGAAACCATGTGCCGAAAAACCACCTAAATATAATGCGGTCCCGATACCCAACATATAACACATACCCAACATTATCCCACTTGTTTTCTTTGCATACAAGGGGTTACAGGGTTACATAGTCAACAATCTAGGGCAACAATGCCCATGGATCCTCTACACCAAGAGAACTTCTCAGTGCTCACAGATTTTTTTAATGAGTCTGCAACATTCTTCAAAGTGTCCACCTTTACAATGATACTTTATTTTATTCAATCATGTCTCTCACAAAGTGATATTTAACATCAATGTGCTTTGTCTTTGAATGATAAGCAGGTTTCTTCACCAGGAAAATTGCACTCTGACTGTCACACTCTATCCTTACAGCTTGTTGTACCAACCCAATACCTGAACACAATCTTTGTAATAATACTGCTTCCTGACTTGCATGAGTGGCTACCATGTATTCAACTTTTGTAGTTGAAAGTGCCACTACAACCTGTCTTTTGCTTATCCAACTTATTTCTCCTCCAAATAGGTTAAACACATACTTGCTTGTAGATCTCCTACGATCCAAATTTCCATCCCAGTCTACATCCACAAAACCATGTATATCCACCACTCTGTCCAATCCCGATCTTCCTTCGTAGCACAATCCATAGCTAGGAGTGCCACACAAATACCTGAAAACCCTTTTTACTATTTTCCAATGCTCTTTCCCTGGTTTTGACATATATCTACTCAAAACTCCCACTGCATGTGCAATGTCCAGTCTAGTACAGACCATTGCATACATCAAACTGCCAACTGCACTCACATATGGAACATGAGACATGTCCTCCTCTTCTTCATGTGTCTTGGGACACTATCTACACATAACTTTACACCAATAGGAAAATGAACCTTGACTGGTTTACATTCCTGCATATTAAATCTTTGCAATATTGTCTCGACATATTTTCTCTGATTTAACCAGAGTTTCCTCCTTTTCTGATCTCTTTTAATTTCCATGCCCAAAATGAAATTTGAAGCACCGAGATCCTTCATGTCAAATTTAGAGGACAATTGAGTTTTAACATCCTAGATAATCTCCTTGTTGTTTCCTATGAACAACATGTCATCCACATATAAGACCAAATAAATCAAATGATCACCAATTAATTTAAAATACACATAATGATCTTCTTTGCTTCTTGTGAAGCCAAGTCCCAGCACATAAGTATCAAATTTTTGATACCACATTCTTGGTGATTGTTTTAAACCATACATGGAATTTTTCAACTTGCATACCAGCTCCTTCTTTCCCTTCACAACATAACCTTCTGGTTGCTTCATATAGCTTTCTTCTTCCAGATACCCATGTAGGAATGTTGTCTTCACATCCATTTGTTCTATTTCAAAATCAAATCCAACAACAACAGATAATAGAAATCTTATGGAGGTTAACTTGGAAACAGGAGAAAAAATATCACCAAAATCAATTCCCTCAACCTGGGAATAACCCTTTGCTACTAACCAAGCTTTGTATTCCTCCACTTTTCCTTCTGCATTCAACTTCTTTTTAAATACCCATTTGATGCCAATGGTATTTCTTCCAATTGGAAACTCCACTAGATCCCAAGCCTCATTCTTATCCAAAGATGCCATTTCTTCATCCATGGCCCCCCCTCTAACCCCCCTGCACGCCCCCCCACTCTACTACTCATGCAAAGAATATAACACATACCCAACATAAGTCTATCAGATGCACTGGTCCCACATCTGTACATAACAGATACATAGTTTTCAGATGCTTTGATACACATAAAAGCGATATATATATATATATATATAACTAAAAATTAAATACCTTTAAAAACAAACATATCTATATCTCCTCACTCCTCTCCAAGAGGTATGGGCATGTCTGGATCCCTAAAAAAGTTGATTCCAACATAGGGGTAGTCCTCTATCATAGGAATCTGTCATTCCCACTAGTAAAAAAATGTGTCGTCGAAGGCCTCTATGGTCCTTCCTCCCCCCTGTCATGGCAACAATGTTGCCCATCTACACACTTCCAGAAAGGAGGCCACATGCCCCCACACTGTCTCTCATGGACTAAGGATGGGCACCCTCGCAAAGAAGAATGAAAATAGAACAATATTGAACCCAAAGTTCTTTTTGCTATTCTCACAACACTCTGTAAGATGCATCTTCATGCATGTAAGCATGGTCATACTCCAGTAAAAAATGTGTGCATCAAGGCACTGTATATCACAATACATATGTGCTCGAGAAGCCTAGTGGACAACTGCGGATCTAGTGATCCGCCCAATGAGTAGTAAGATCACCTTTAGTGATAGGTTGGTGATCTTGCCGATAGGCACTTGAGAACCTACTTTCTCAGTGCCTGCCTCACAATACATACTAGTGTAGTCGACAATGTTCAAGGGCCCAGGAGGAAATGTGCACAGGTTGAATGGTTCCCCTCTTCTATAGAGGCCAGTCAATAATTAAATGTCCTCAGTTGTTGGAGTCAATGACTGCCCCTCCAACATGAACGCCTCTATGTCCGGGTGCCAATAATCCACCAGGGCATTCAGAAGCCTGGGTTGTTCCCTCATAAGTGGACACTATTAGAACTTCTATAGCCTGCATTATTTTAATTCAGAAATGGAAGTAGGGTCCTCATCGACCAATATGTCAACCTCCTCATGTTCCCTCTCCCTCCAGTGGACATACATCCTGTTACATGACAAGTTCAAGGGGGAGTTAGCTCTTGCATATTCATTTTTTTTTATGATTTTGAGGTTGTACGTGGGTTGCTTAGGACACCATCGTGTATGCATGTGGGCATATTGTTTTCTTCTCATGGGCATACAGGAGATGTCCTTGGACAACTCACGTAAACGTAGGGCTGCCCTTTTTTAGGAGAGCGCGCCCCCCAAAAAACTAAAAATAATGCAAATTTGAAGTATGAAAATGCAAGAGGGATGAGTTTATACTTACTTGGTTTGAGTGGAAGTTCGTTTTGTCCTCTGAAGCTCCCAGAATCAACTCTTTTAACAAAGGGGTCTTTTTTACCTTTTGGTTAATTTCCAAATTGCATTGGTGAAAATGAGCTGTCAACTTCTATTTTTTTGGCCCTTTTTGCCACTTTTTTGAACCCTTTTGTCATTTTTTTTGGCTTGAAAATTGTTTAGTATGGTTCTTGAGTTTATTATTGGATGTTACGACACATTTTGATTTTAGGTTTGGTGATTTTTTGGGAGTTGGGTCACTTTTAAAGGTACTTTGGTAAAAGTCATTATTTCCATCTTTTTGCATATAAGTTAGGATTCCACCTCCACTTTCTGCATCTCGTTGTATTTTCCACTTTGCCATAGGATCGATCCCACTGAACTGTGACACAAAATCATCATTGCTGCTCTAGAAGTGTCATAATTTAGTGGTAGAGACTACCTTTCCATGGATGCCCTAGATAGATCCTTGTTGCATTTTGGCGTCCATGCCGTCTCTAATGACTTTAGGCTCGAGAGTCCTTGTTAGTCCTGTCATGATTATGAGATTGAGCCTCATATGTCTGATGTATCATCACTCTTGGCCTCACCCTCAGGACTCCCAAAACTGAGCATGCTTTGTTGACTTTCAAGCTCGGTTTGAAATATGAAGGCAACATCCGAAGAGACTACATTTATGATTTCCAATCTTGTATGGATTAACTGAGAAAATCAACCTCTTGGAGTCTTATTTAAGCCCTTTTCAAACTTTCTAAACATGAAAATATTTCTGAGCGATCTTTTTTTCCTTCACGCTCACCAAAATAAGACTTGAAGGCACGTCTGTCTGATGGTAGTTTACCCCTTTTTCAGTCTGGATGGTCAATTTTACAAACAAAGGTACACTATAGGAACTTTGGTTTGCTAGAAGAGTATTCTCAGGTATAAGTTTAACCCTTTTTCAGGCCCGAGGGACTAAATTTATGAAAATGGAACCCCCACGGAGTCCATAGTTAATCTCTTTTTAGACTCCCTATAATTGAAAAGATAGTCGAGTGACCTTGTTCCTTCACACTCATCAAATTGTTCCAAAAGAACATCCCCCATGGAGTCCATAATTAATCTCTTTTCAGACTCCTTAAAATTGAAAAGATCGTCGAGTGACCTTGTTCTTTCACACTCATTAAATTGGTCTAGAAAAACATCTACTGGCGTGAGTTTACCCCTTTTCCGGCCTATAGATTATGGAGGAAAAAGGTACACCTCGGGAGATTCGTCTCATCGGGAGAGTTCTCCTAAGTAAATTTTATACTTTTTCAAGCTAAGGAGACTCAATCTAGAAAAAGGAAGTGAGTCCATATTTAAGCTCTTTTCAGACTCCTTAAAATTGAAAAGATTGCTGAGTGATCTTGTCTTTGTCACACTCATTAAAATGGTTTTGAATAGATGTATTTTCGATGCTACTTTATCCCTTTTTCGAACCGACTAGACTATTTCTGAAAAAGGTACCCTAGTGGAGTCTTCTTTTACATTTTTTCAGACTCTCTAAACGTGAAAAAAATATTGAGCTTACCTTCTCTGGGCTCGTGAAGAATACATTGAAGGGGGTTACATCATGTCTTGTTAATCACATTTTCATTTCTGTGTCTTTAGCCTAATTCTGGCTCCATGTTGCTTTCAACTGAACCTTTGAAGCATGACCTATACACCAGCCTTGTAGCACTTTGCCTATGCGATCTAACACCTTAACCCATGGAGGAATTTTCCCTGAGTGTCCTTTTCCTACACATGACTCCTTGCTATGAGAATTAGTGTGTTCCTTGTGCTTGGAACTAGTATGCTTGCGACACTCATTCCTCCTTTGTAACGTAGCATTATTTTATTCTTTTTCAAGCTCTTTTAAAAATTGAAAAAGACAGAAAAATAAAAAAAACCCCAAAAAGAGCAAGGAATCTGGTCTCGCTACATAGAGTTGTGTCCTTCGTTTGGTTATTCTTCCAAACACATGGAGAGTTTACGTTGCCTCTTGCATCGTGAACTTATGTCAATGTCATGTTGCCTGAGTCTGATCATATTTCATTCTCTTGTCTAAGGGAAGTTTCACCTAGCCTGAGTCGGCCTTTCTACAGTTTGTCTCTTTCCCTCATGTTCGACCATCCCGGAAGTCCAATCAAGTCCTTGTTCGAAATCAATGAAGTTCTCTGCCTGATCACCGATATCTTCTTGTATGTTCCCGACGAACCATCGAAGAACTTTGGGTAGTGAAGTCATACACTCACATTACGCTCCTACCTGAGTTTTGAAGATCTTGAAGTTGTTTCTTGAGCTCTGAAGGCCTCATCTCCAACCATCAAGAGTCGTTGGCTTCTTGAAGATGGATACTATACTTGTATACCCTTGATTTTGAGATGTCAATCCATTGTGTATTGCTCGCAGCTACACTTTATACAGTTATATGACATGGATCTGCAGTGTTTTTTATTGGCAGCCATGATTTATTTCATCCTGAGCATGGGCATGCCCACCTCAGAGATACAATTTTTATTTTTGCAGATGGCACCTCCCTAACTCTGGTCCCGGGCTCACTCGCTTTGTGCATTGGTGAAGATTTTGTAATTTATTTCAGCCATTAGATGATATTTTGACCTCACACATTAGGGGGAATCTGTTATAACCCTAAATTTCTCCATACATGCATACTTGGCACTTGGCCCTCTTAGTTGCCATTTTTTTCCAAGCCATCACTGAGTTGCTCTTCTTAAAAACTCATTTTTTGAAGATGTACGCGCCTTGCACAACACTGCCTGTGTACACACACTTGATGCACTATTAGAACCCATGTACGTATGCTAGATGCACCGCTACAACCTGCGTATACTTGCAAAAGTTGAAAAAATTAAAAATTTACAAGGAATTCATTGAGATTACAGGCTATTAGATAGTTTCCCAACTAATTCACTGCCTATAGCCCATCACCCAACCGAATAACCATCCTTTTGTCATATAAAAGGAGGTTTTGGGGTCTCATTTCTAAGATAAGCAGAAGAACAGTGAAACTCTGCCTGTTTCACATCCCCTTCTTGCCCCAAGCATTTGCAGCCTTATTGTGAGAATTGCCTCAAAATTCCTCATTTTTCCCTTCCCCCCCCCCTAAGAACCCATTCCATTTCCTAAGAAGAAGTTTGAGAGGAGAAAGATACATGGAGGTGCACTTGGAGCTTGGTGAAGAGGAGCCCGGACCAAGTTTGAGGAGCAGTAGCTGGCACTGGTTGTAAGTGATCATTGTATTATCAATAAAATAAGTAATTTTCCTGTCCCAGAACATGATGTGTCAAATGTTTGCATTTGATTTATGTTTTTATTCTAACATCTAACCCTTATTTATGTATGAAATGTATGCTTGTAGCTTTCTGTTTGTCTATTTATGAATGCAAGCCAGCCTTGGGAGGATGTTTGCAGTCAGTGAATCCTTAAAGCGCGGGAGGATCTACACCAGACGCATAGTAAAGGTACAATTACCAGATCCTTCTTGTTTTATTTTTCTTGCATAAGTATGGGGTATGTTTGGGGTAGTTATAAGAGTAGGAGAATTTTAAATGATTATTGATATGCCTACATTGTAAACCCTGGTGTAGCCATATGGGGGGTTTTCTCGCTAGCATTCAACTATAATTGAGGTGCTTAATCGTGAAAAAACTTCATTTAGGTCTTCAAAAAGGCCCGAAAAGTTTAGGAACTAAAAAATGCTAAAAATAGTAAATTGCGAGAAGACTGTTTTGAGCCAATTGGAATAGGTGGGTGGCCACTAATATCCACTTGGATCATAAGTTGTAATGATTGGTCTTGAAAGGTATTACTTGTGATATATCCTCAAAGATATATGGACAACTACATTAGAACCCATCATAAAGCATAATTAGTGTTGGTTAGACTGTGTCCTAACTACCATTCTTGGATTGACCTAGGTTCAGGTCTACTGTGGTTTCCAACAAAACCCCTCTAAAACTATCAGCCCTCCTGGTAAACTAGAAGGCAACGCAGTACACAGGGTGCACTGCACAGTCTCACCCAAGATAACTCTTATGGGTGGTTGCAACACTTAGGTGCTTGCAGCCCGGGAACTGAGTGAGGATCTATGATTAACTCTTTTATCTTAATCTGTTTAATCTAACATTCAACTTATCTTGATTAATCTGTCATTCTTACTCATGCAGGTAGAATATCAGATCTAACTAATTGATTCATACATTTGTCTAACATATACTCATTCACAACAAAGGGCATACAAAATATTCAATCACATAACACATGATCTACAGTGGTTCACCCCTCCTGGGATACATCCACAACGATTTCACTGTTCTGCTCTTTTATTATTATGGTTCCCCAAAACTACAATGCCTTGCACATTACAATTCTCCATCAAAACATGTCGAGATCTACACTGAGGCAGACTAGATCACACTAGGCTCCTCAACCCGTGATCTAACCCTCAATATCTACCTTATTTCCTCTTCTTAGCTCAACAACTTACAAAATAGATCGGACTTACAATCATTTTGTCTTCTTCCAACCTAGTAAGAATGACCAACCAAAAGGGAAATCAACCTAAAAAACCGAACCACCGGCCTAGACCTCTTAGGTACCTACTTATACATGTTTTGGCTTACCAGCCATTACATCTTCTTACCAAAAACCTAACCCTATTAGGGCTAGGTCTTCTTGCATGTGTGCCTCACATGCTTTCATCTTCTACATGCACGTCTATCTTGCACGTGCTACTTTTCCTACATGCATGTTTTCCTTACACATGCTTCTTTTCTTGCATGCACATTCGCCTCCCACATCGTGATTTTCCCCCAAAACTAGGCTTGGGCCCAATAGACCCCCAACACTGACATTGTGACTCGTCCTAAGTCACTGCCTAAATCCAACATCTATCACTGCTTGTGCCAGTGCTTCATACATACCTGCTATCCTTTGGCACTGCTCCTGAGCCTGACTGCTCCTTGTTGATATTTCTTTGACCACCTACGCGGTGACTGGTGGTCGTAAGATCTAGGCCCCTTCCAAGCCTATCTTTTCGAGGTGCACTTTTTCTGCGTCGATTCCTACGACCAAATTTTATGTGTTTTATTATAGAGGCTCCAACTAAGCCTGCTATGCGATCTTATGTGCCTACACTACATTTTCTTCTTCCTAAAGGTTCTTCATTTCTGCGACCATCTTGATCTTCTTTGGCAGTGACATTGTCCTCTGTCACTGCTTAACATCTGCTTGTTGCATTTAATTTATCTTCCTTTCCTTGTAGATCTTGTAGGCTCCCATCCTCTAATAGATGTGTCCATAGATGGCCGCTCTTTTCCAACAATTCTGCTACTCTATGCATGTTATGCACAATGTTTTCTACAATTGTTGTTGTGTCTTTCTCTCTTTGAGCTCGGACTGCTGGAGGAGTAGTAGGTATTGCGCGCTCCTCCAGTTCCTTGATTTTCTCTTTATATTGTTACAGAGTCTGCGCTATCTTTGTTATCTTCTCCTCCGAAGATACTTCCTCTGATGCTATGTCATCTAAGATGGCTTGAAAGACTGCGTTTATCTAGTTCTCCATCTCATCCACTTTTTGCTACATTATCTCTTTCTTCTGCCCCTCCCGGTGTTGAGGAAAAGATATAAAATGATATTACTCAATAATTTTCAGATCTTACTTGGCTAAATCAAGATAGACAGGAATATCACCCTATGTTTATATCCATCAAAATCAGTATCCTAATTCACAAGATTGTTTACAAGTGCTTATGATGGTTTTTTTATAAATAAAAGCTTGCTGAAAAATTCATTATTGATGTAATTTTCTGAATATAACAGATGCTGAAATAAATATAGAGACAGAAGTAAATACACCAAGTCAATAATCCAAATAGACGAGACATAAATCAATCGTTTATTCCATTCCAATTCATCAAAATAATCGTTCTCTTTACAAAATTTCCGGAGGAAGTTTTGGACCAAAGTCAAACTTAGACATCCCTGATGAAACATACAAAAGGACTTCTGACATAAGTAAAAAATTGAACTTTAAAAGATGGATCAACTTGCCACATATTGCTGCCCACTCGAATCTCCACAATAGCCTTTTTCAGTCATGAAATCTAATTCACAAACAGACAAGTCTACACATACTATCAAATATAGATCAACACCTCTAAAAAACAAGTGTCCGAATGATGTAATTCAGCCCTGAATCTTGTTGTTTACAATAGGACCCTGCTATCATAAAAAAGAATTAGGCTTCTATTGAATTAAGGAATGAATGAAAACTGAATTATCTCAACAAAAATCAAAGAGCAAACCTTTATATGCTTCTCCTTCTATTCTCCTCTTGTTCCTCCTTTTCCTTTTGCATTTAAGCAAATTAGAATTGGTTGAAGTAGTTGAACTACTTCTTTAGTTAAGTTAACTAAAACTCAACCAACTTTTTAGTTAAGGGGGAAAAGTAATAAAATCATAATAAGGGTTTTAAATAAATAATAACTAGTAGGTGGGACCCCTTGTGACTCCCTTTCATTCTTTAAAAATCATAACACAACTAGTTAATCAAACAAAAACACCCCTCCTTGTGACTCCCATCATCACTTTCATATTTTGACAATTTATATCAATGATAATTGAAATTATTTCCAAAAATACATTAGCCATATATCCAAAAAATACTTTGCTTTCCAAAATTTCAGAAGTCAACTTTTCTCAACAATTAATAAATAAAAACTTAAAATCCATATTTTCCACTCTTGGAGGTAATCTTTCCCTTCTTGTTGCTGTCACCTTTTGATCTCTCTGAATTTTCCTTAGGTTGTGTGGAGCCTTTAGGCCTAATCTCATTGATCACATGAGAGAAATCATCTCTCAAATGCATTGGAGAGGACATGTATTTATCAAATTCATTTGAGGGTGGGGAAGGGGCAGAAGTGGCTTTTCCTTTGTCAGAAGCATGATGGGCCTCGATTTTTAACCATTTGCTTACATTGGAAGCCTGTACTAGTGAATCGACAGGGGCAACTTAGACAATTTGATTAATAGATGGAGGATCAGGTAGAGACATGTTAGGCCAGCCACGATGTTGGGAGACTGTTGGGTGGACAATCTCTTGCCATCCATCGTTTTCGGGGACTTCATGTTGCAGTGAGACATGAGGAGGAAATGTGATACCAGGGACATGTGGGGCTTGGAAGGGAGGCCTTTCAGGCCTAGGTTGGACCACTCCTTGCCCAATCCAGTTAAAAAGTCCAGCTTGAAATAGCTGGCCTAACTCTTGCGAGTTTGCATCAAAGTGTATAGAGAATCTTGGCCTTCTAGGGCCCCTGTTCCAATTTCCTCTTCCCCGGTTACCCTGGCCATGGCTACCTCTGCTGAAATAGCTCATTCATGTATGCATAATTGATTAGAAAATAGTTTCTTTAACAACCATACATGACAACTCTTTTAAATATGAAATAAAATTTGGCTCAACAACATATCAGACTCGTTTAATCCAATCCATACAAATTGTTTAATGGTTTTCAATGAGCAGGGGGTGAACAAGGGTTATGGGATATGTGAGGGATTGTATTGAGTGAAAAGTGTTAAAATCAGGGGGGGGGGGAATCATGATTACTTCTCACAGACATTAAACAATCAATTGTATCGTAAACCAAAATAATATATCACTATAATTCGTCTCTATGATCCTTTAAATATCATAATGGTAAGGCGAGTAAAATTAAATTTTAGGAACATGGAGTGGATAGTGAATATGGGAAGGCGAGGGGTATTGTAATGTGTGAAAAATGAAATAATGTTAGGGAAAAGAGTGAATACTGTTCGAAAAAACAATTAAGTAATCCATAAAACAATTATGTATTCAATACAACTATTCCAACACCAATTAAGCAATTACTGTGACCAATTAAAAAAATCACCGTGTGTTAAAACTTGTTCACTGTCCCACATTCAATTTCCTTAAAAACTTTCAATTAACACATAATATAATCATACTCAGAATCTGTTTCTTTTCATTTCCTTCCCTTTTCTATTTAAAAAAAAATCCAAAGGAACACACAGTTATATTACTTCAACTCTATTAAACATATAGAAAGATATCAACCACTGCCCATAACTTATAAATCCTCAAATCAAACAAGACACAATTCTTTCCTGAGTTGAACATACTCTTTTAAAACATACCTGACTCCACTCCTTTGACAAATTTAACAATTAAATTTGCAACGAAACAATACTACCAAAAACCTCGTTCTCATCTCTGATGGTGCAATAAAACAAAGCAATTCACGATGTCTACATAAATCATACACAGTAGACATCCAAGCCACAATCATCAACTCTTCAAATTGCAATAATCTCGAACGGGCAAATTAAACACACAACAACCACCACTTCAATTTATACCATGATGTAGGAACACACATACCAACACATAACGAAAAGAGGCATATCTGTGATTGTACATTTATGCTTACCCTTAATCAACCAATTAAACAATACTAAGTTATCAATTCAACTATCATAACAAAATGAGGCAGCGACTATATGCCAATTATCATTTCCAATTACAATTCTCCAATCCACCCGATCAAACAGAGACGAGCCAATAATAAAATCCACTGTCAATGATACTCAACCAACTTATGACATTCAACAAGATACCCGGCAGGGTGTGACTGGTTTAGTTGATCAAAAACAGGCTCTGTAACTAATGAACAAACTAATCAAGGATTTATTCAGTCACCAAACACATGGAGACTGGAGGTCGACCATATCAACAGTAAGTGAGAACCCTTGAGACAAGCGTGGTGGAACCCAAGCTTTATAACCCTTAGCTTTTAAGATATGGTGACATTTCAACACTAGGTAGGGTATACCATGATGCAAAGGAGCATATATTTCTTACTGGCCAGTAACCAACACCAAGAACACGCAAAGGCATAATCCTCGTGTTTTTCCCCAATAGTCGAATAATGCTGATAGAAATGCAGAGCCCGGGTACTACCAACAACCCTAAAGCATGCTTCTTGGCATAATAGCCACCTCATAACCAACCGTATGGATACCAATAACACAAAATGACCCCCGACCAGGTGAAAAATATATGCAGTGACCAAAAGGTGGTTCAAAACATACACAACAACCCCATATCACCAAATAAAATCGGGTGTGGTTACCATAACTAACCTTGGTCCACACCTAATACGCAATTGAGATCATACCCTCTTGTGTGTGCAAGAACTACCCTGTAGTCAATCTGGCTTACATCTACATGACCAACAACCTACATCTAAATATTTCTCTAAAGACTGACTAACATATGATTCATTGATTAACCTTTACAGCCTTACAACATGCCTCTTTATAAGCTTTACAAAAGTAAAAACCCTAAATACTTGGTTCCCAAAAAAGGTTATAGATGTGTGTAGATCATTGGCTACAAATCCCACAAATCTCGATATTCTGTTACAGTCGACTCCAAGTCAGATTACCAATCGGCCTTCATTTGGTATTCATTCGGTCGCCACACATTTCCCTGTGAACCTCATGTTGTTTGACCTATTTGACTTGTTTTCCATGCCTTTACCATGTCGAACTGTCTCAATCTTTGACTTCGAATTTACCAATCGCCTTACCTCGTCCTTCGACTTGTTGTCGATCTACCTTGACTTCGACTTTCAGTCGATTCACCTCGACTAGACTTTCACTAAAAATAATATAAAAATCCAACATCTATCTCCCCCC
>ML795066.1:101130-111921 GCA_009831015.1 Picea engelmannii | reverse complement strand
ACATAAAAATAAAATAACTTTGAAAATAAAACTTACTCATCTCTCCTCGCTCCGCTCCGAGAGGTACAAGCATGTTAGGATCTCTAGAAAAATTGATCCTGGTGTAGGGGTATTCCTCTATCATCGGAATCTATCATGACCACCAGTCAAAAAACTTGTCATCGAAAGCCTTGATGGTCCTCCCTGCCCTCTGTTGCAGCAACAACGCCGCCCATCTACATAGCACTGGGAGAGAGGCCTCGTGCCCTCGTATATTCTCTTGAGGACTAAGACTGGGTACCCTCTCGAAGAAAAAGGAACACAAAATGGTCCCAAACCTGAAGTTTCGGTGCTCCCATATCTGACACTCTATTAGTTGTGTCTTCATGCAATCCAGCATTGTGGTACTCCAGTCAAAAATCCATGCATTTAAGCACTATACCACACAATGCATGTGCACTCGAGAAGCCTGATGTAAAGCTATGGATCTAGTGATCCGCCCAATGAGTAGAAATATCACCTTGAGTGATAGGTTGCTGATATTACGTATAGGCACCTGAGAACCCACTTTTTCAGTACCAGCCTCGCAATGGAGTCCAATCAACTCCTCAATGTTGTGAGGCCCGGGGGGAAAAGTATGCAAGTTGATTGGGTCCCCTCTCCTCAAGAGACCAGGTAAATATCCTCAGTCGTTGGAGTCAATGACTGCCCCTTGAGCATGAATTTATCTGCGTCAGGATGCCAACAATCTATCAATGCATTTAGCAACCTGGGTTGTGCCCTCATAAACGGACACTGGAAGAACTTTAACAACCCGCATTGTGACAAAAAAACGATAGCAGCAGGATCCTCATAGACCAAATAATCAATGTCCTCATGCTCCCTCTCTCTCCAATGAACATACATCCTGAAAAATGACAAATGAATGGAGAGTTAAATCTTGCATTTCCATCCCCCGGGGGGCAGCCCAATTGGCAAGTGCCGTGAAAATGAAGTTCCATGAGGTTTCGAGTTCAACTCCCCCCGACTTACAATGTGTGTCGTGTAAGGGGCCTTGTGGGCACACCTAGAGGTTATAGTGGTAGCATTTGGATAACACGGAAAAGTGTAACGCGAGCACGTGCCCAACTAGTTGTTGATTCCTCCAAACATAAAAAATAAAAAAATAAAAAATAAAAAAAATCTCGCATTTCCATTTTTTCTCACTTATTTGAGGGTGTACACGGGTTGTCTTAGGGACAATCGCATGCACATGTGGGAAAATTATCTTCTGCCCGTGTGTACATGCGGGTTGTGATTGGATTGCCCACGTGTACATGTGGGTTTTGATTGGACAGCCCGCGTACACGCAGGGATAACCTCTTTAAAGGTCAGTGCCCCCCCCCCCAAAAAAAAAAAACAAAAACAAATGAAAAATTGAAGAATGGGAATGTAAGAGAGGCTAGTTTGTACTTACTTGGTCTAGACAGAAGTTCGTTTCATCCACTGAAGCTCCCGGAATCAACTATTTCAGTAAAGGGGTGTTTTTTTACTTTTGGTCAATTCTCAATCTACAATGGTGATAATGAGCTGCCAACTTTCTATTTATAGACTTTTTGGCCCCTTTTGTCATTTTTTTAGACCCTTTTGTCATTTTTTCTAGCTTGAAAATCGTTCAGTATGGTTCTTGAGTTTCTTGGAGGATGTTACAATACGTGTTACTTTGGGTATTGGTAAATTTTTTTAGAGTTGGGTCATTTTTAAAGGTCTTTTGGTAAAAAATTATTTTTTCAACTTTTTGCATCTAAGTTAGGACTCCACCTCCGCTTCTTGCATCTCGTTGCATTTTTCTCTTTGCCATAGGATCGACCCCACCGAATTGTGACACAGAACCCTCACTCCTACTCTAGAAGTGTCATAATTTGGTGGTAGAGCCTACTTTCACATGGATTCCCTAGGTAGATCTTGGTTACATTTTGGCGTCCATGTCGTAACTAAATGATTATAGGCTCAAGAGTCCTTATTAGTTTTCTCTGATTATGAGTTTGAGCCTCATTTGCATGATTCATTATCACTCTTGACCTCACCCTCAGGATTCCCAAAACACAATGGTTCTTCTTTTAAGCCCTTTTCAGACCCTCTAAACATGAAAATATTGTCGAGCGATCTTGTTGCCCTTCATGCTCACTAAACTGAAATTTGAAGGCACGTCCGTCCAGTGGTAGTTTACCCCTTTTTCGGTCTGGACGGTCATTTGAATGAACAAAGGTATACTCTAGGAGCCTCGATTCTCTAGAAGAGTATTCTCAGGTATAGATTTAACCCTTTTTCGGGCCTGAGGGACTAAATTTATGAAAAAGGAACCCCCATGGACTCCATAGTTAAGCTCTTTTCAGACTCCCTAAAATTGAAAAGATGGTCGAGTGAGCTAGTTTCTTCACACTCGTTAAATTGGTCAAGAAGAACATCCCTCAACAGAGTCCATAGTTAAGCTCTTTTCAAGACTCCTTAAAAATGAAAAGATTGTCGAGTGATCTTGTCTTTGTCACACTCGTTAAAATGGTTTTGAATAGACGCTTGTTCGATGCTAGTTTACCTCTTTTTCGAACCAACTAGACTACCTTCGAAAAAGGTACCCCAGTGGAGTCTCCTTTTACGTTTTTTTAGACTCTCTAAAAATGAAAAAACATCGAGCTTACCTTCTCTAGGCTCATTAAAATTACATAGAAGGACATTATCATTGTGTCTTATTAATCACATTTTCATTCCTGCATCTTTGGCCTAATGCCGGCTCCATGTTGCTCTTAACTGAACCATATGAAGCATGCCTTATACGCAAGCCTTATATCACTTTGCCTCTACGTCTTGACAGCTTGACCCATGGAGGATTTTTCCTGAGTGTCCTTTTCCTGCATATGTACCCTTGATCTGAGCATAAGTATGTTCCTTGCACCTGGAACTAGTACGTCTGCAACACTCGCTCCTCCTTTGTAACGTAGCGTTCTTTTATTATTTTTCAAATTTTCCAAGATTATTGAAAAAGACAAAAAAATCAAATATAACCCAAAAAGAGGAAGGGAAAAGTATTTTCTTTTTGTTGACAACACAATGAATCTCCCTTGGACAAATCACATCCTTTCGTTTTTTCATCAAGATCTATGATTCAATATGACCTTAGGAAGTTGTTCTCACTACATAGAGATGTGTCCTCCTCCATTTGGTTACCCTTCAAAACATATGGAGAGTTCACATTGCCTCCTACATCGTGAACTTATGCTAATGCCATGTTGCCCGAGTCTCATATTTTGTCGTGCTTTTGTCCAAGGGAAGTCTTACTAAACCTGAGTCGTCCCTTCTATAGTTTGTCTCTTTTCCTCATGCCTGACCACCTCACGAGACCAATCAAGTCCTCGTTCGAAATCAATGAAGTTCTCTACACTGATCACCAAGATCCTCTTGTCTGTTCCCGACGAGCTGTCGAAGACCTTTGGGTAGTGAATTCATACACTGATAATACACTCCTACCCGAGTTTTGGGATTTTGAAGTTGTTGCTCGAGCTCTGAAGACCTCATCTCCAGCCATCAGGCATCATTGGATTCTTGAAGATGGATACCATACATGTATATATTTTGATTTTGAAATGTAGATCCGCTGTGTACTGCTCATGGCTACACTTTATATAGTTATATGACATGGATCTGCAGTGTATTTGATTGACAGCCATAATTTTATTTTATCTCGAGCATGGGTATGCCCGCCTCGGTAAGACAAATTGTTATTTTTACAGATGGAACCTCCTGAACTCTGGTCTCTGGGATCACTCACTTCGTACATTGGTGAATATTTGTAATGTATTTCGGCCATCAGATTCTCTTCTGACCTCACACATTAGGGGGCATCTGTGATAACCCTAAATTGCACCAAACATGCATACCTGACAGCAGGCCATCTAAATTGATATCTTTTCCAAACCATCACAGAACAATCTCTTCTAAAAATCATTCTTTTGAAGTGTACGTGCTCTGCACCACTATTGCTCGCGTACACACGCCTGCTGACCCACTACAACCCATGTACACTCACAAAATATCGCGAAAAATGGAAATTGCATAGGATACTACTTTCTGGGTCGTTACTTAACCATTTGACCACCCATAGCCAGTTACCCCAACCATTACTATCTCTTTTGGCCTATAAAAGAAGGGGTTGGGGTCCTATTTCAACAAGAAGCATGAGAGCATAGAAACTTTTCCCATTTTATTCCCCCTTTGCCCCATTTTCTTGCAACCACATTGTGAGTTTGAGACATAATTCCCTTTTCCTCCATTGCAAGCCGTTGACATTTCCCTAGAGAGAATTGAAGAGGAGAAGGATATGTGGAAGAATTTGGTGCATCATGAAGAGGAGCCTAGGACCAGGTTCGAGGAGCAGTGTCAATCTCACATTGTAAGTGACTTTTTGTGAGATTAATATAAAGAAGTACTTTTTTCGTCCTGCCAAAAGATGTCTTAAATCTTTTACATTTCTTGTTTATGATGTCTAACCCACTAATCAGTACATAGAATGCATGCTTGCAGTTTCTTGTTTGTCTTTTGATGAATGCAGGTTAGCCTTGGGAGGATATTTGCAGTCAGGAAACAACCAAGTGTAAAGGGATCGACATCGAATGCAAAGTTTAAGGTATGCCTACCAAATCCTTACACTTTGTCTTCTATGCATGATTATGGGATAATGTTGGGATAATGATTAAAAGTAGGAGACTTTAGACAGTTAGCTCTGACTACACTTTATAACTCTGGTGTAGTCCATAGGGGGTTTTCCTGCTTACATCAAAATGACCCCGAAAGTCAGGGACCCGAAAACTAGAAAAAAATTGTCAAACTGGAAAAATGCCAAAATGAGACAGTTGGAATAGGTGGGAGGCCACCAAAATCCATATAGATCAATCCTCCCCCCTTAGTAAGAAATGGTCTCCATTACATTGAGTTCCCCCATTAGATAAGGCAATTATTGTTGAATTTGACCCCGAGTGAGCCACTTGCATTGGTGCAGGAGTTGACCTGCTTTGACAACTCAATAAAGAAAGATCCTTTGTTGGTGAGTGCCCTTGACCTATTTGTCCACAATCGGATCACTGGATTCCTATTGTATGCAGTCAGGATTGAGCTTTGTTGGTGTCAGTTGTTCTACTATCTTTGAGGTGTCTACTAATGGTGGGAAATAAGTTCGAAGGAGATCCACGTTGAACACAAGGTGCAGGCCAAGGAAAGGAGGAATGTTGAGCTCAAAATAATTATCACCCACATCCTTGGTGATGGTGTATGAACCATAATAGAGTGGGTAAAGCTTCTGATGGGATATTGTAAGGAGTTCTTTCTACAAGTGAAACCAAACTTTTTCACCCACTTGAAACTTATGTGGTGCCCAATGTTGATCATGGCGTTGCTTGTACTTATCATTGGACTTCTGTAGGATATATTGAGCATGTTGGAAGATGTGTTGGATTTTCTCAATGAACCAGGTGGCTTTTTCATCTTCAGTTAGAGCAGGAGATGAGTCGGACAAGGTGACTTCAAGGGGTAGTGAAAAATATATGGGACCCAAAGGATGGAATCCCATTCCCACTTGAAAGGGATTGTGGCCAGTTGAGCTATGCATGGATCATTTGTAGCTAAGTTGGACATAGGGAAGACTCTCATCACATGTACGAGGGTGCTTGGAATTATAAATGTGTAGGATATGCATGATCATTCGATTTACAACCTCTGTTTGGCCATATTTCTGGGGGTGGAAGGCCATGGTTTTGGTGAGCTTGGTGTCCAAAAATGACCAGATGCTCGACCAGAATGTGTTGAGAAATCGACTGTCCTAATATGAGACAATGGTTTTTGGGATTCCAAATGTACCTAGACTCGTTCAAAGAAGAGCTTGGAAGTGGCCTCTATTGTGATTCTCTTCTTGCAGGCAACCAGAATCGCCATCTTAGAAAAGTGATCAACAACCACAAAAACACATTCATTTCCCCACTTGGTGGATGGTAAGCCTGACATGTAGTCCATTGAGATGGATTCCCATGGCCTATTAGGAGTAGGCAGAGGAGTGTACAAGCCATGTTTCTGAGTGGTTGGTTTGGCAATAACATAGGCAGTGAAGGACCTGATATACTTGTTGACCTCCTGTCAAAGTTTCGGCCAATAGAAATGTTTCTGTAGAATTTCCATTGTCTTTTCGATGCCGAAGTGTCCTGCCACCTGACTGTAGTGGGATTCCTATATCAGCTTCGCTCACTTTCTTGATGGAACGCATACCAGACGACACAACAACCCATCCTGAAGATGGAAATTAGCGAGAACTGCATTTGCGCCCAACATTTGGTAGGTGGTGGAAAAGTTTGGGTCTGTATCATGGAGTTGGGGCCATCCAAAGTTCTCATGGTGGCAAGAGTCTAGAACTGTGGTGAGTGTCGTGATTGGCAGTCTGTTGAGGCAATCGATGACATGGTTGGTGCTTCCTGTTTTATACTTGATGTTGAGGTAGAATTTTTGCAAGTATGTGGACAACTTCTCATGGTGGTCATTCTGCAATTTTCCTTGTGTCTGCATAAAATGAAGTGGATTATGATAAGTGTGGATGATTGTCTCCTTCCCAAGAATGTGATTTCTCCATTCACGAAAAGCTTGAACAATGGAGTACATTTATTTTTCATAAGTAGGGTACTTACAGACATCATCTGATAGTGTCTTGCTATGATAGGCCGGTGGTCGTGTTGAGTGAGAATGGAGCCCACAACATAGTTTGAAGCATTTGTCTCGATCTCAAAGGGTTGTTGTAAGTTTGGTAGTGAAAGTATTTGGGTTGATCATAAGTGTTGCTTCAAATAATCAAAATCTTGTTGTTGGGACCATCCCCACATGAATTTGTCCTTACCACCACCCCTGACTACTTGGTTGAGGTCCCATGCAATATGGGAGAATCCCAACATGAACCTGTGGTGGAAATTAACAAGGTCCAAGAATCTTTGAAGCTTAGTGAGTGTGGTTAGGGATGGCCATTCACGGATGACTTGGATCTTGGTTGGATCCACATGTACACCATGTTGATCAATGATGTATCCCAGGTAATGAACCTTGTCCATGTTGAAGGATCATTTTTACAAGTTGGCGTATAGCTTGTGCTACCGTAGGGTGTGCAAAACCTGTTGAATATGTTGCAAGTGTTCTTCCTAAGTCTTGTTGTAAATGAGAATTTCATCCAGATACACCACTATAAAATTATTGGGGAATGGTCACAAGATATCATCCATCATCCTCATGAAAGTAGCTCGAGCATTTTTCAAACCAAAGGGCATGACCAACCATTCAAAAATACCTTCCTTTGACTTGAAGGAGGTATTCCATACATCTATCTATTCTATCGGGACCTAGTGGTAGCTAGACTTCAGATCAATCTTACTGAAGTATTTGTCCCCTGTGAGTTGATCAAGGAGGTTATCGATTTGGGGAATCAGGTACTAGTTTCTAACTGTGATTTTATTCAGGGCCCGATAAACAATGCAGAGTCACCAAATTCAATATTTATTTTGTACCAACATGATTAGGATCCCGCAAGGTGATGAGATAGGAAGGATGTTCCCCTTGTGGAGAAGTTCTTGGATCTACCACTTGACCTCCTCATTCTCTAACAGAGAGCGGCGGTATATTGGCCCATTGGGCAGTGGTGCGTTGGGAGTCAGATCAATGGGGTACTTGACCTGACAGTGTAGAGGTACCCCCGTAGGTGAGGAGAACATATCTGAGTATTCTTCCATGACCTTATCTAGTTGATTCTTATTTGTGGAGAGATCGGCCGAAGAGACCCTAGATGTGGCTACGATATTTCATTCATTCTGAGAGTGAATCGTGAAGAGGACAAACTTCGCCGTCTAAGAGATGACCTTCCTACATTTCTTAGCAGAGATCAAGGAAATAACATTAGGTGGGACTGCCTCGGGTATCCTGTACAATTTCTTGTTCAAAGTAATAATAACACTACAAGGCCTAGAATCACAAAATCACACAATACCTTGTCTTTGAATGGATTGATGTTGTATGACAGATGACATTGTTGGCTGACACGGATGTCTCTTCCTTGGTGGAGCCATACGATGGTGTAGGGTTGTGGGTGAGGCGTTGTCGACAGGGTGAGTCACTTGACAACCTCTGCTAAGATGAGGTTCTTCTGGCTACTTCTATCAATGATGAACTGAAGTGGGGTACCCTTCACCCACATTTGTGAATGAAAAGGCACTCACCTTCCTCTGGCTCGTCTAGTTCACCGGGTTGGAGCTTGGCGGTAGCAATGGTAGCATCGGGTTTTATGTCAATGATTTGTCTCCCCCTTTCTAGTTCTAAATCAGAGTCAGAACCCCCATTTGATTTATAGGCTTTCACCTCAGACACCAACTAATGCTTTGAGTGGAAATCAGTAGTGTTATGCCAGGGGCTCTTATGGAAGTCACGCCACTTCCCAATATCTTTCTTTGTCTTTATTGTGTCCTTATTTTCTTGTGGACTGGACTGGTTGTCCTGAGGTGATCCGTATTTTCTCTGTCCTTTTTGATGCGGGTTGGGGCCACCCTTTCCTGGATTTTTTTATGAGGGGTTCTCAGGCCTAAATCACTGCACCTTTTGTTTGAGCTTCTACTCGATTTTGACAACATATTGGTAGGTCACACCTATGAGATGTACAGAAACTCCTTTTCGACCTGGATGTATCTATGAATACCACCGTGATACTTGAGCACCATATGTCACTCATAATATTTGATACCTATCTAGGTGCACAAGGTATGGAAAATATTTGTGAACTTGGGCATTTCTTCATCTCTTTCCTACGACAGTGTGGTCCATTTTGTGTATAGGTTGTCGTAAATTCCAACAGGGTAGTATTGTTCCTTAAGAGAATCGTTGAAGGACTTCCAGGTAACCCCGATTGTAAATAATGAGGGTTCTTATGTTTCCTTATGCTCACAAAAAGTTTCCCACCAATATTTGACATGGGGAACGACTTTGAGGAGCGCAAAAGTAATATTTTCTCTATCCGAGAAATTATGGACAGAGAAATACCCTTCTAGCAGATTCAACCATTTGTATACAACATCTATGTCCATATGACCTTCAAATATAGGAATATTGAAGTTGATTTGTACCTTGAAGGGGCGACACCTTCGTTTGAGGAAGATGTGTCACCTGTTGGTATTCACCAAAGGATTAGCACAAAATTATCCATCATCTCGTTCCTTTGTTGTGTGAGGGATTCCTCGAGAAACATTTTGAAGGGGTCTCATGTCCCATTGTCTTTACTTTCTCCCACCATGAGAGGTCGCTTGGGCATGCGACATATTTTTTCCTCAATAAGAACAAGCTCGAGACCCAATTCTTTGTACCCTCACCTCATTGGGGACATGTATTAAGAACGACAATGAGTAGACCGCTCTAATACCACTGATCCAGATTTTATGAGAAGAAAAAAATGAATACAAATTATTATCAAGGTATGTTTAACACGGAATAACATATATACATTAAAATTGGTTTCTACTCAATAAAGAAATAAACTGAAACTGTAAAATGCAGTGGAAAACAAGCTTGCTAGAACGGTGGTGGATTATCTCTGAGAAGAGATGTGACGGTTGAGATCATTCACAAGAAGATGATTACAATGAGGCTCTGAAGGAATTTTTACAATAAACAGGAATGTGAAAAATCCTAAACATCCAAAAACCTAACCCTAAGAGATGAAGCGCCAAAAGTCATGTGGGCCCCATTTGGGTAAGTTGGTACATCAACTTCCCGGGGTCATAATTTTTGCATACGATCTTCGTTTTAGGTGCACGATAGCCTGTTGGAAAGGTATATCTGAGGAATACACATGTTTTCATAAAACTCTAACTCTATTTGCAACCTAATTGTGGTGATCCCTAAAAACGTTTTTTAGGGCCTCAAAACAGCCCTGGAAGTCAGGGACCCGAAAACTAGGAAAAAACTGCCAAAGTGGAAAAATGCCAAAATGAGATAGTTGGAATAGATGGGAGGCCACCAAAATCCATCTAGATCACCCTCCCTATACACCCCTCCACCCCTCCTCTCTCTCTCCCCCTTCTCACTCTCTCCCTCCTTGCCTCTCTCTCTCTCTCCCCCCCCACTTTCCCCTCTCTTTATTTCCCTTTATCTACCTCCCTCCTTCACTCTCCCTCTCTCTCTCATCCACCCCTCTCTCCCACACTCCCTATCCACCTATATCACTCTCTCCCTCTCTATAAATCTATCTCTATCTCAATATAAGGGGAGATAGAACAAAAGAGATAGAGGGGGATATAAAGGGAGGGAGGTAAAGAGGGGTGGGGAAGAGAGAGGAGGGGAGAGGGAGAGATAGAGAAGAATATGAGAGAGAGAGGGATATAGAGAGAGATGTATATGGAGAGAGAGAGAGAGAGAGAGAGAGAGAGAGAGAGAGAGAGAGAGAGAGAGAGAGAGCAAGGGAGGTAGGGATAAATCGGGTGGGAAGGAGGAAGGTGGAGAGATATGAGAAGCGAGGGGGAGGGGATAGAGAGAGGGTGTGATTGAGAGAGGGATAGTTCTAAAGGAAGAGAGAGAGAAAGAGAGAGGGGTAAAAAGAGAGAAGGGAATATGAGAGAACGAGATAGAGGTAAAGAGTGAGAGGGAAAGAGAGAGGGAGTGAGGGGCCTAGAGAGAGAGAGAGAGGAGGAGGAGGAGGAGGAATATTTGGGTAGATAGGGAGAGGGAAAGAAGGAGAGAGGGAAATAATTCTAGAGGGGGAGAGAGAGAGAGAGA
>ML795066.1:80007-100944 GCA_009831015.1 Picea engelmannii | reverse complement strand
ATGGAGAGAGAGGATTATATGAGAGAGAGAGAGAGAGTTGGAGATGAGATGGAGAGAGAGAGGGGGGTGTAAGGGAGGGGGACAGAGAGATATAAGAGAGAGAAGTGGGGCAGTAGGGTAGAGAGAGAGAGAGGGAGGAGGATAGATCGAGAGAGAGAGAGAGTTAGAGATGGATAGGGAGAAAGAGGTAAATAAATAGGGGAAGCAAGCGATAGAGGGGAGGTAAGAGAATGTATGAGAGAAAGTGAGAGAGTGTGTAATGTCCCCCACCTCTTAAAGAAGAGGTTTGGAAGACATAGTGGTCTAGGTGTCCCCACTAGGCCATAGTCTCACACCGAGGGGAAAGGTCAACTAGACTAAAGTTATATTTTTTTAAGGACTTGAGAAAGAAATAGGTTAAAAGGAGTAAAAGATAACTCAACAAAAGAATAGAAGTTAACCTTGGAAGTTAACCTAACTCAACAGAGAATTAGAAGGAAAAGTATAAGTAAGAGGATGGGGAGCACCTATCGGGCATGATGATTTTGGTACATTTCTTGTTAGTGCTCTTGAGCATTCAATTTGGGGGTTTGCTATACAAACCCTTGTGAGAAACTCAGTGGTGAAATATCCACTCACCTTGTTCCACAGCTTGGTCTCGGGGATGAAATATTCCTCCACACCATTCTACTTTTATCATATCTCCTTCTAGAGATTCAGAAGACATCAGAGCCATATTGTTGGGGAATTTCTAGCAAGGGAGCACCATACCATTGAGGAGGGTTCGATTGAGCTATTCAGGAGGGCACAATTCTCTTAGAAGATTCTGCAGTTGGAGAGGTTTGCCTTAGATGTTGGGTTTTAAACTTCAGGAGGAGGATCCCACTGCCCTGATCTATTACTTGACCGAGTTTGGGCTCATTTGGAGCATTCTTCCATCAGGGTCGAATTATCAAGGACTTCAGTCTCCACTTGGAGTGTGACACTCCCTAGTTGGAGGGTTTGACATTCAGATCTACTTGGTACTGGTATTCATTACTTATCCAGCCTTTAGAGGCTTCTTTTTTATTGTCAGGAGCATTTTGTAGCAGCTCATATTTGTTGTTTGTACGACCATCTGAGGTTTATGCCAGATCGACCATCTATTGTATTGATCCTACATTGCTTATAATAAAAGGGTCAGATCTTCGCTTGTGCTTCTATATCCTGAATGTATGATGATATTCATGTGTTGAATGAATATTGTATGCACTTAATAACTCAATAAACACCTGCACATCGACAAACCAATGGTAGTTAGTGATTCCAAATCAGAATTTGGCTTGGGATCATTACAGTGGTATCAGAGCTTCAATCCCCCCAAACCTGTGGAAGGATCAACACATACAGAGATACAATGGTGCTTTCATGGGTAGAAGGACGAAACCGAGCAGTGAAATAGAGGCCGAAATGGAAGGGTTAGGGGATGACCATGAGTCTCTAGGCTTGGCTTGCATAGCAACATAATTTGACAAGTTCTAGCAATCCGCCAACCGTATGGAAAGCACATTGGTCTGACACTTGGATGAGTACCATGAAACCAACAGAAGGGGACAGGCTGAACTCTCTAAAACTTTGAAGAGGGTTGACGAAAACCTGCAGATAATGAACAAGAATCAATCCAAGCTAAATGAAATTATAACGCAAGTGACTCATCAAGGGAGGAACCCAGATACGTATGGGAACAAGGAGGCTGGTGGATCTGGGGAAATCCATGAGGAGATCAGATATAATCCGGAGAAAGTAGTTAGATCTGAAGAAATTCTGGATGGAGACACGACCCAGGGTCAGATGGGTAGCAGGTTCAATCAGAGATGATACATACCTGCATTCACAGATGATCATCTTGGTGGATATTCAGGTAGCAGAGATAACCCTAGACCTTACATTCCCACATTCACAGATGAGCAAGGGCAACATGAACAAGTAGAAGAATTTGTGGAACAAATAGAAAGGAGTGCCAAAGAATACTACAGTTTGGATATGAAGGTCCAAAGACAGATGTCCCTAGATCAGTATTGCCAACTCAGGTTCAGAAATAAACCTAGGACAAACCACAGGGGTAGTTTTGAGTTTGAACGTAGAGTAGGGAAGATAGAAATTCCATACTTTGATGGTACGACCAAGATGACGGCACAATCTTGGGTACAAAAGCTGGATACCTATTTACAACTCAACCCCGTGAAGGAGATAGAGGCCATCAAGTTTGCCACTATGTATTTGGATGGCAAGGCTCATGATTGGTGGTATCACAGACTCACCACACTCGGCCACAATCAGATAATGTCCTATATAGAATTCACTCAGAGGCTCATTGATAGATTTGATCAAGGAGATCCTGAGCTGCATTTCCGGGAGCTCACCCAACTCAAGTAAATAAGTACGACTGAAGTATATATTGATGAATTCTATAGGATTGCAGTTATGGTACAAGATATATCCCTGACCAGGCTCATGATGCTTTTCACAGAAGGATTGACGGAACCCTTGAAGGGTTGGGTAAAGGCCTTCAAACCCAACAACCTACAGGAGGCCATTTGGAAGACGAGGGATTTGGGTCCAACTACTAGACCTAAATTCATACCCAGACCACCCCTTAATAGTGGAGGAAGATATCAAAGACCGCCAATGAATCAAGGAGGATGGGACACTAAAGGTTTTGACAGGGGCCGTGGCAGGATAGATGACAACACTAGGAGGGAACTGAGGAGGAAGCAACTATGCTTCACTTGCAAGGAATCATGGAACCCATCACATAAGTGTATGGGACGTGGCCAGGTACATTATATAGAGGTTACCTCAGACAATGAATAGGAGGAAGACTATGGAAAGATACAAAACATTGAGGCTGAAACATCATATACAACAAAAGAGGAGGTTCCAAAACTATACAGTGCGACTGGAGAGAAGGCCACCTTGGCATCTATCAGTGGGGTACCCAAATTCAACACCTTCAGGATGAGAGGGGTATTGCAGGGACATAGAGTTTCGGTTCTGATTGATGGAGGAGCTTCCCACAATTTCATTGATGCAGCATTACTGCAGAGGAGGCACATACCTACAGTAGAGTTTGAAGGATTCAAAGTGGAGGTAGCAGGCGGTAGCACTATGCCCTGTGACAGATACATCCTAGGTATGAAGCTCACCTTGGGAAGGCATGAGCTAGTTCAGGATGCTTATGTGATGGATCTTCCTGACACCAACATCATCCTAGGCGTGCAGTGGCTCAACACTTTAGGGCCTATCACCACCAATTACAAGACCATGGAAATGTCCTTTGTAGAGGAAGGAGGATGAAAGGTTGTGCTCAGAGGCATGACAGGTAACTTTACCCGAGTGGTCACGGCCAAGAGGATGGAAGCCATCTTCAGAAGGGAAGAAATTGTATACGCAACAGAATGTAAAATCTCAACCCGGGTGGATGAGAAGGGGAAGGTGCACTACACCCTGGATATTAAAAAGATCCTAGACAGGCACCATAAGGTGTTTGGGTTGATTCCTCCAGGTGTGCCACCAGATAGGGGGTTTGACCACATCATTGAGCTAGTAGCAGGGGCTAAACCAGTTATCACCACACCCTATAGGCATCCCAAGAAGTATAAAGATGAGATAGAAAAGGCCATCAAAGATCTTCTAGACATGGGACACATCAGGCCAAGTTCAAGCCCATTTTCTTCTTCAGTAGTCTTGGTCAAGAAGAAGGATGGAACGATGAGAATTTTCATTGACTTCTAGGATTTGAATAAAAAGATGATAAAAAATAGGTACCCTATACCCAGGATTGATGAATTACTAGATGAGCTGCATGGAGCTATCTATTTCACAAAAATTGACCTTCGTTCAAGCTACCATCAAATCAAGATGAGGGAGGAGGGAATCTCGAAAACATCCTTCAAGTGTCACTACGGCCACTATGAGTTTTTGGTGATGCCCTTTGGGCTAACCAACACCCCAGCCACATTTCAGTCTTGCATGAACCATGTGTTCAACAAACAACTGAGGAAACACTTGTTAGTATTCTTTGATGATTTTCTCATTTATAGTAAGACATGGGAGGAACACCTTCGACATGTGGACCAAATCCTGTCAATCATGGAAGAACAGTCACTATATGCCAAGGAATCCAAGTGTGAGTTTGGGATGACAGAGGTGATCTACTTGGGACACGACATAGGGGAAAAAGGGGTACAGGTACACTAGGAGAAGATAACAACCATTAGGGAATGGCCAACTCCGAAGACACTCAAAGAATTAAAGGGATTTATGGGCCTATGCACATACTATAGGAAGTTTATCAAAGGGTTTTCTCAACTGTGCGCACCCTTGACTGACCTGACCAAAAAGGGGTCCTTCAAATGGAATGAAGAGGCCCAAGCCACAATGGAAAGGATGAAAGAGGTCATGAGCACCTGCCCAGTCCTAGCTCTCCCAGATTTCGGCGTACCCTTCACTTTGGAGTGTGATGCCTCAGGGGAAGGTATATGGGTTGTGTTGATGCAAAATAGGCACCCCCTTGCCTATGAAATCCAAAAACTCAAGGTTCTTGAAATACTTTACAACATTTACGACAAAGAAATGTTGGCTATCATGCATGCACTAGCCAAATTCAGGCAATATTTGGTAGGCGCAAGGTTTGTGGTCAAATCAAACCATAACAATCTTAAATATCTATTGGAGCAAAAGGATTTGAATGAATGACAACAAAAATGGGTAAGCAAAATACAAGCCAAAGATTTTGACATTGAATTCGTCAAAGGGAAGAACAACGCAGTAGCAGATGCATTATCTAGGAGGCCATCCATTTTTTCCATGTATGGTATTTCAGTTGACTGGAAGGATCAATTGATAGTGGAATATGCAAAGGATCAGTTCGCTTGTCAACTTTTGGATGGAAAAATACAGGATGACAACTTAAGAGTCATAAAGGACCTCATTTATTACAAAGGTCGAATTTTCTTAGTTCCTGGATCATCCCTCAAAGACAAGATATTGCATGCCTGTCATAACTCACCAGTAGTAGGACATCAGGGCATCAGTAAGATGTACAGGCAGGTGAGAGAGAGGTTTTCATGGAAGGGCCTAAAGGAAGATGTGATTAAACATGTCAAATAATGCACTACATGCCAAGAAAACAAGGATGAGCACACGCACCCTACAGGACTGTTGCAACCCCTGCCTATTCCAGAGCACAAATGGGAAAGTATATCCATGGATTTCATCACCAGTTTGCCCAGGGCACAGGGGAAAGATTGCATCTTCGTAGTAGTAGATAGATTGATGAAATTTGCACATTTCTTCTCCATAGCCACTGACTTCAGCGCAGCACAAGTAGCCGAATTATTTTTCAGAGAGGTGTTCAGATTACACGACCTACCCAAGACCATTATCAGTGACAGGGACAACAGATTCATGAGCACATTTTGGCAGGATTTTTTCAGATTAGTGGGTATGACATTAACTCCTAGTACCAGCTATCACCCTCAGACGGATGGCCAGACGAAAATAGTCAACAAATGGGTGGAAGGCTACCTCATAAATTACGTAGCCAGACAATAGAAAGCATGGATCAGATGGTTTCACTTGGGAGAATATTATTACAACACCACCCATCATGTATCCATAGGGATGACACCATTCAGGGATTTATATAACTATGATCCCCTTTCCTTTGTGGAGATTGTCTTTGGGGACAGCAGGGCACCAATGGTACAGGATTGGGTACAACAGAGCCAAGACATTCTCTGGGAGTTAAAGGATCATTTACAGAGAGCCCAGAACCAACAGAAGGTCCAAGCAGATAAACGCAGAGTGGAGCACACTTTTGAAGTGGGTGACTTGGTTTATTTAAGGCTCCAACCTTACTGGCAGGCTTCAATTAAAAGAAGTGGAGCAGAAAAACTACAGCCACGTTTATTTGGGCCTTACAAAATCAACAGAAAGATAGGGGCCATGGCTTATGAGTTAGAACATCCACCAGGCATTCGAATACACAACGTCTTTCATGTATCCTGCTTGAAGAGGGCTATCATCCAACACATCCACCCCATTGAGGTACTACCTCCCATGGACGGAGAAGTTCTGTTAGTGTTGGTTCCAAAAGAGATATTGGAAGTTCGAGAAAAGAGGCTTCGGAAGAGGAGCATTAAGGATTATTTGATTAGGTGGAAAGACTTGCCCATTGAGGATTCCACATGGGAGAATGAACAGATGGTACGAGAAGGAGGTTTAGAATTTCTTGAGGACAAGCAATTTCAAGCAGGGGAGACTGTAATGTCCCCCACCTCTTAAAGAGAGGTTTGGAAGACGTAGTGGTCTAGGTGTCCCCATTAGGCCATAATCTCACACTGAGGGGAAAGGTCAACTAGACTAAAGTTATATTTTTTTAAGGACTTGAGAAAGAAATAGGTTAAAAGGAGTAAAAGATAACTCAACGAAAGAATAGAAGTTAACCCTGGAAGTTAACCTAACTCAATAGAGAATTAGAAGGAAAAGTGTAAGTAAGAGGATGGGGAGCACCTATCGAGCATGCTGATTTTGGTACATTTCTTGTTAGTGCTCTTGAGCATTCAATTTGGGGGTTTGCTGTACAAACCCTTGTGAGCAATTCAATGGTGAAATATCCACTCACCTTGTTCCACAGCTTGGTATCGGGGATGAAATATTCCTCCACACTATTCTACTTTCAGCATATCTCCTTCTAGAGCTTCAGAAGACATCAATCGTACTATTGGGGAATTTCCAGCAAGGGTGCACCATATCATTGAGGAGGGTTCGATTGAGCTATTCAGGAGGGCACAACTCTCTTAGAAGATTCTGCAGTTGGAGAGGTTTTCCTTGTATGTTGGGTTTGAAACTTCAGGAGGAGGATCCCACTGCCCTGATCTATTACTTGACCGAGTTTGGGCTCATTTGGAGCATTCTTCCATCAGGGCCGAATTATCGAGGGCTTCAGTCTCCACTTGGAGCATGACACTCTCTAGTTGGAGGGTTTGACATTCAGATCTTCTTGGTACTGGTATTCATTACTTATCCAGCCTTTAGAGGCTTCTTTTGTATTGTCGGGAGCATTTTTTAGTAGCTCATATCTGTTGTTTGTATGGCCATCTGAGGTTTATTCCAGATCGGCCATCTATTTTAGTGATCCTACATTGCTTATAATAAAAGGGTCAGATCTTCACTTGTGCTTCTATATCTTGAATGTATGGTGATCTTCATGTGTTGAATGAATCTTGTATGCACTTAATAACTCAATAAACACATGTACATCGACAAACCAGTGGTAGTTAGTGATTCCAAATCAGAATTTGGCTTGGGATCATTACAGAGTGTGGGGGAGAGAGGGGAAGAGAAGGAGATATGGAAGGATTTGGAAAGAGAGAGAGAGGAAGGGAAAGGGGGGAGACAGATAGAAATGGGGTGAGTGAGGGAGGGAGAAAGAGAGCAGGGGAGATGGGTGAGGTAGGGAGAGAGAGAGAGAGAATTAGAGAGTGGGAGAGGGAGGAATGTGGAGATAAGATGAAGAGACTAAGTGGGGTAGAGAGTGATCATGGGGGACAATGGGGGAGAGAGACTCAAGGAGAGAAGGAAAGAGAAATATGGATATGGAGAGATATAGGATGAGAGAGTGAGAGAGGGATAGGGAGAGTGAGGTCGAAGAGAAAGAGAGATAGAGGGAGGGACAGGNATGAGAGAGAGAGAGAGAGAGAGAGAGAGAGAGAGAGAGAGAGAGAGAGAGAGAGATAATTGATTTGTGTTAACAGGAATGCATGTGCACTATTGTTTCTAATACCGGGAACATGTTTTAGGAATAAGCACGCTTTAGTAATGTGCATGCATTCCTAAGCTACATGCACATTATTTGGATTTCAATTTTTTCAAGGGAGATTGAAAACTCTAGCATACGTGTTTGCTAAGTTGGTTTCCTCGTATTTAAGTTCGGAATAAAAAACCTAGTGGTTCGATCTACAAATACATAAAAACCTATATTTTTATAAATTCCTCTCCATATCTTTTTTTTTTACGTTATTTTTCTATAGGCTACGCAATTTAGTTATTGACGAAACTATAGACACAAATAGAGTTGGATTGTTAGGATATTTAGATACTTAGGAGTTAGTTAAGATCTACTTGTTCTAATGTATCTTTAGGTAAAAGTGTGTTTCTTGGTGTGTTTCTTTAGTATGCATTAGTATGCATTTGTAGTTAGGAAATCCAACGATCATGATATGTTCTCGACATAGAGTGATCCAATGGTTTATATTCTCCTCGATCTAAATGGATACATTGATCCATGGATTGACACCCAATTGGTCCATGATCTCTAAATATAATGGAGGGTCAGATTCCGATGATCAATTTTGAGAAACTCTCTTGTAAAACATCTTTGTAATATTTTTATTTTTCATTAATAAACTGCTCCAAGTGGCCACGTTGGTTGGAGCCATGGATGTTTCCTCGTAGAGGTTTTACCACGTAAAAACATCAATGTGTTTATATTTTATCTGGTTGTGTGAGTATTTATTGAAGGTGTTCGTCCTCTATTGGAATACTTGTGTTGTTGAACATGGTATCAGATCCTATTTGAAGACCCGCTCTCGTTGTAGATCAAGATCATGAAGGCGAGTTGCCTCATATATGGCTTCTACCATTTCCATACATTTATGGGCTAAGAGGACTATTCCATTTTGTCCATAGTGTTCATTTTAGTCAGGAACATTTTTCGTTTCACTTGAAAAGGTTTATGTTTTCCCAAGATACGACCATTTCAGTTAGATCCAGAGGTATAAAGCCTGAATATGCCAGTTTTAAATTTTTGCAGAGTATTATTTCGGTTTTATATTTATTTTTTCCAGGTTACTACTCTTTTATATATGTGTATTTTATTTTCCCCGTTCCCTATGTGATCTCAACAAATCAAAAAATAAATAGGAAAGGTGCATTTTTTGGGTAAGCTATTCGAGATCTAACCCTTGTTGTCATCGAGAAGCAAAAACGTTTTTCTTGTGTAAAAATAATGTTTTATCAGCACATTCTCCAAGGAAATATTCCACCACCACCACCACCACCACTACAACAACAACAAAAACACCCCCAATACTCCTTCTAAACAATACAATATGTTTTTCTAGCTCACTTGATTAAAAGTTGCCTTATTAAGTAAGAGGTCTTGAGTTCAAGTCTTTTTTTGGTTACTTTTTTTTTAAAAGTCCATGCATCCATTGTAAAGTGTATTTCACTTCAAGTATAAAATTGAATCACTATAAATAGTTTTAATAAATTTATTATTTTGCATGCAACTTTCTTTAATGATCACAGTGATAATATGTGAAACAAGAAGTTATAGACAAACTTTAAAAGCATTCAATATGAAATGTCATATGCTAAAGAAGCTAAAGCTTGTGTAACATATCAATATCTCATAATGTAAAAGTCAAAACATAGATGGAACAAAATCACAGTGGTCTAAAGCCAAAATGCAAAACACTTGTCCATATAGTTCTAAGAATTACATCCCTATAACCTGTTCCAACCAAGATTCCCTTTACTTATAAAATGAATCAGTATTTAAAGTGAACTGGGATCACATTCTCCTCTCTCACAAGATAGAGTAGCATCTCACAAAATCAAAAATATTACAAAAATAGTGGGCTAGGAGCCACTTATAACAGAGTTGGTTTTAATCAAACATAGATCAAAGTTTTTACAAAACAAACAGAAAAAGAAACTATTGATCATTCAGATGCATAATCGAATATGTTTCCTCCAGATGATAAACAACATGATCTACTATTTCCTGAAAAACAAAACAAATTTAATAAGTTAGAAAATTACTCATAACTAATTTCTAATTTTTATTTAAAAAGAGACTTGGCTACAGAATTGAAGATTCTATAGCCAGTCTTAGTTTAGCAAACATAATCAAATTCCAAATCGACTTATTTTGAATTAGACAAAAGCAATGGAAAATTTGTTTTACCATTAAATGTTAACTAAAGAGGGGTCGGGTAGTTCATAATTTATTATCGCCTTGACATTAGTTGCATTCTTGATGACGAAGTTTCTTGATCTCTTAATACATTTAGCTTTCCTCTTGGGGTGTGCCTTGAGGTCAATATTTTCTTGCCCCAACAAATCATTCTGAGCAGTAAGCGACTTAATTTGGGCCTGAAGGGCAAGGATATCGATGTAATACCACTTGATCCAATGGAAATAAACATCACATTGTATAGGCGAGATGGTAGGTTGATGAAGTGCACAATCAAACATGGGTGTATCAAGTTTACCTGCTAGTTGCTTCTGATCAAGCCTAATACCGAAGAACCCCTCTTTACCTTTTAGGCACAATGGAAAATTTGTCACAAAACCATAAGGTTCAATAGGAATGATAACTTTCTTCCTGTAACCCTGAAATCCTAGGTCTTCTAAAAATAGAAAATCTTCGATCTCAAAATTGGAACACTCATCGATCTCGAACGGACCTGTCACAAAATCATAAGGTTCAGTAGGAACAATAACTTTCTTCTTGTAACCCTAAAATTATGGGTCTTCTAAAACTAGAAAATCTTCGATCTCAGGATCTGAACACTCAAACACTCATCTATCTTGATCAGATCGATTGAGCTCAGATGAGTGTCAGATCGGTTCCTTAACTTCCTTGAAATTTGGCGACCTGCCCTTTTGTTCTTAAACCCTAAGTCTGTGCATTTCTTTTTTGTTCCTTTGCGAGGTTTCTCAACATCCATATTAATAATAACGTTCAGGATAGCATCAATTTCAGTTACAATGGGGGCAATTACCTTCAATTCAATAGTCTCTTGCTAAGAAAATCTTGTAGGTGAGGACTTACTCAACATCCCTACGTCTATAGGGTTTATGTTGGTAAAGTCTGGTCTATCGATTGAAATATCGAACCAGTCTTTAATCAGTGGCTCATCTAAGTTAGGGTATACTGTAGAGACAGTCTGAGAAAAACCATTTCTTATCAAAAAATTCTCCCAAATTTCACCTACGATTGACAAGTGATGCATCAAAAAAATCTTAACCAACCCATGATGGAACAAGCTTGAATCAAGACTCTATCTTTTATATCTTTCAGACATTTTATAGAGACTTCTCAGCAAGTAAAATGGCATATTTAATTCGTAACCAATGAAATGCATGAGTAAACGAATATGGTAGAGGAAGACTAATCTGTATCGACCCTCGCATGTCACGAATTGCTTGAGAATCAACAACAAGCTATGCCACCTAGGTTTAACCAAGGAGATAGAAGTACCTTTTTCACAACAGTTGATCTTTCGGGATGTCATGAAGAGGCTCCACGAGACTCCTTCAATCCGAGCATTTTTGAACCATTTTTCACCCTTCGATGGAAGCCCTATTGCTTCGCTCACAAACCCCTCGGTCAACTCTAACTGTGTGTCCCCGATTTTTTATCTGCAACCATCGAAGGTCTGCGTGAAAGCCTTCGCCACCTGAAGGTTATAGCCTTCAAATATTTTAAGGAAAATATCACAGTCGTGGTTTTTAATATCCCCAATTTCATCATCGTGAGAAAGTAAAACCTGGCATCCATTTGGCTCTAGGCGAATGACAGGAGCCATGACAAATGCAACCAAAATGCAATAGGGTTTACTCTAGATAGTCTTAGGTTTGAAACGTGTGAGCAGTAGGAACAACCTGAATGGAGAGTGGAGATATGAAAATAACATAACCTGTGTATTATCATAACTCGAATAGTGGGAGTGAAAACCAGGGGTTTGAGCGCAATCCTTACCATACCCTGTGATGAGAACTAAACATACAAAGTACCGAAACCAAATGCAAGTAATGAATGGCTCATTAATATGTTAAGCCAGCAAGGTGAGGTGAGGATGCAAGTACAACAGGTGTGTATTCATTTGCATGACTGTTGGTACAAACATTGAATTCGTGACAAGACTATCAAACAAATAGAAAGGCTCTTCAAAAATCGAATCACAAACTATCAAACCATATTAAACTATATTGAAACCTAAAACATCAAAAATAGGTCATTCAAACATTAGATTTAGATTTGATATAAGTATGGTGACCTTTACATAGATGCACTCTAAGGAACAGAAAATGATAACACCAAGCTAGGTTTTAATGTTTAATTCATGCTTACAGTCATGAACTAAACATAAAACAAAAATGAAAACACAAACGCAAACAATAAGAATTTAGTGACCAAGGCTTCTGTCCATCAATCACTTCGAGACCCTTAAAAATGTTTACAAAAATGGGGTGATGGAAGCTATAGAAAAATGCATTTCCTTTCAATCATGCAAAAACAATCAAAATCATGTGTGGATCCCAACAATGGCGACATACTAGGCGAAGCAGTTATCTTTGCATCACCAAAATTTTCATGTTGGGATGAATCAGAAAAAATGAAGATTCGAGAAACAATTTACAACAGATCAAGCATTCGAATCAAAACTCAGAAACAACATAGCCTAGCATAAGATGTGTTTCTGTCAAAAATGTAATCTGGTATCAAATCTAGATTATGAGTAAAACGATGTTTTTAGGCAACCAACTTCGATACTGTTGGGAGGGCCACTGCTGGAAGTAAGCGTCCATAGCCTCGATAGGGATGTCATTTCACCCACTCTAACACCTCTATCTTGTCCAAAATTTGTTCATTCATGATAAATAACATATTTATTCTTGGATTAATTTAAAAGGACGTACCTGATAATTTTCTTGAACCTGACATTGTTTCGTTGCCAACAGGCCTGTTCAGTACCCCGACGAAGTTGCCTTGGTATTATGGATGCATTTACCCGATGCCAACAAACTTGTTCAGTGTCCCAGTGGGCTTACAAACACTTCCCATGCCTTGCAGTGTTTTCAAATCTCTAGAATTAATTTACCAATTTACAGAAACTTTATGATATTCAAGAGAGCAGGGTGACACTGAAAATTTCAGATTTTGAAACACAAAATTTGATTTTTACAATTCATTTGCTTATTTAATGATCTTCACCATGATCTGAACACTTAGATTCCTGTTAAGAAACCATCTCAAGGACATGAAGTTATAATTGAGTTGTTTTCTTAAAAACATGGACAACGTTAAGAGTTTTATTAATGATAATCACATCCTCTCGAGATTTTGAAAAGAAACCAGCAACATGTTTTGAGCAGAAAATTTCTTCTGTTGATCTGAGTTTTACAACACAGTGCTTTGAAAAGTCATTGGTTGTTTCTCTTGGATAAAAATTCTGATTTTCCTTCAATAAATGAAATGGTGACACAGATATAATTATTCAGAAACAAACCAAAAACAAGCAAAATGAAAAGAACCAAAATAAAAAATAGAAAAGAAAATTAAAACAAAACAAAAATATGTACAAAGAAGTGAATCTGGAATCATCAGGAAAAATACCTTTTCAGAGCTTGGCAATTCACTGGGAAAGTCTTTGGCTATCCCTCCAAATTGTGAAAATGGAAAGAGCTAGGACCTAATTTTTCAGAAATTACGAATGGTCCTAACCACAGATTCTGGAACTTGGTGTATTCCCCCTTTCCCTTATGAGCTTTGTCCCACTTGATAACCAAATCTCCTACTTTGAAATTCCTATCTGAAGAAGAATTTGAATCAAACCAATTTTTTACAATTTGTTGGTTCTGATCCAATTTATGTTTTGCTTGTGCCCTTACTTCCTCCAGTTTTAACAAGGCATTTATTCGACTTTATAGGGGAGGGCACTCCTCCTCTTGAACATTTTGTGATAGTTGCAGAGAAGGAAGTAGAACATGTGGTGGGAGAATTGATTCTCTTCCATAGATGAGAAAGAAAGGGGAATTACCAACAGAGTCTTCTGGTGTCACCCTGTCAGCACAAAGTGCATTATACAGTGCATTGTGCCAGTTCTTATGATTCTCTGAAACTGTCCTCTTAATGATCTTGATTAAATTTTTGTTTGTTGATTCTGCTAGACCATTTCCTTGAGGGTATTAGTTGGCAGAATATTTCAGTTTAATCCCTTTTTCCAAAGCAAATACATTCATATCAAGGGATGAAAAGTAGGAGGCATTATCAAAGACCAAACATTCGAGAAAGCTAAATCAGGTGATGATATGAGAATTGAGGAAAGATACTACATGATTTGTGTTTACCACATTGAAAGGTGCAACTTCGGACCATCTCGTAAAATAATCCATTGTTGTAATGATATACTTGTGTTGCTTCGAAGAAGAAGGGTTAATTGGTCCTATGATGTCAAGATCACATTGCTGAAAAGGGGAATATACAGTGACATGCTGTAAAGAAAATGTTGCCTTTCTAACCCGTCCTGTAGCCTTTTGAAAAACTATACATTTACGACACAACACATGGGAATATTTAAACAAAGTGGGCCAATAGTGCCCATCTCTTAACACTTTGTGAGCAGTGGTGTCTCCCCCGAAGTGACCATTGGCTTTAATTGCATGAAGTTTAGATAGTACTTTTTTTGATTCTTCCTTTTCTAAACAACGCATAAGAACACCGTCAAAATTCTTTCGAAATAATACATCATTTATTAACTAAAAAGATGCAGATTTTAGCCTAATTGCTCTTCTATTTTTAGGATCAAGATAGCGAGGAGAAGATCCATGTATCAAATAAAATTTAACATTCTCATACCAAGAATTGGCAACAACTTGTGCACAACTGATTTGTTTTTCATTGTGTTGCTTTACAGTTAAGGTGTTAATTTCACTTTCCTGCCCTTCAACTGAATCAACCACTAGTTTGCATAAGCCTTGACCTCTAAAAATTTGTGCAAGGTTTATTTCGAGGTCATACTCTTGTAACAACATCATCCAATTTGCTCTTTTCTCACCCAGTTATTTTTGTATTAACAGGTTTCTTACAGCTGGGTAAGGAACGATAACCTTGGTTTTGTATTTCAACAGGTATGATCGGAAGTGTTTCACTGCTTTAAAAACAACATATGCATGTTGATCTATTGTTGAGTAATTAAGCTCTGCTCCTTTGAAAGCTGAGCTCATGAAGGAAATGGGTATATCATTGCTTTCAACATTTTTCTGAGTTAACACAATATCATAAGATTGGTCGGAAGCAAATGTGTAAAGAGTGAAATCCTGAGAGAAATCAGGACTCATCAAGGAAGGAGATTCTATTATTTATTTTCTAATGGAGTCAAAATATTGACTTTCTTGTGTTCTCCAACGGTACATAACATCTTTTTTAATCAAATTATGTAATGGTCTTACCATTTCTGAAAATTTTGGGACAAATCTTCTGACAAAATTAATCTTGCCTATAAAGGACTGCATGGTTTTTTTGGAAGAGGGAGGGGAGAGTTTAGAAATTGCTTGGGTTCTTTCAGGGTCAATAATCATTCTGTCCTTAGACACTATAAACCCAAGCAGCTTACCTTGCTCTACCACAAAGACCAATTTCTTAGGGTTGAGAGATATATCGAAATTGCGGCATCGTTCTAGGACAGTCCTAAGGTGAGACAAGTGATATTTATTGTTTTTAGAGAAGATAGTGACGCCATCAAGATAGACTACCACTAATTGATTTATGAGGGCACGAAAAGAAATGTCCATTGATATCTGGAAAGTGGCACCAGCATTTATAAGTACAAAAGGCATCTTCCTATAGGCATAAGTGCCCCATGGGATACAAAAGGTGGTTTTAAGTTGGTCTGATGGAGACATGAGGACCTGGTTGTATCCCAAAAATCCATCTAGTAAATATAGTCTATTGGAACCAGATACCTACTATAAAATTTGTTGCATTGGAGGAACATGGTAGTTATCTTTGTCAGACGCTTGGTTCAAGTTTTGAAAGTTGACACAGAGTCGAATTTCACCACTTTTCTTACTTACAAGAACTAGATTAGACACTCATTGTGTGTGTCTTACTGGGAAAATTATCTTTTCATTTAGTAATTTATTTAGTTTTTTTTTAACAGTGGGTTCCAATTTAGGGTGTATATTTCTTAATTTCTGCTAAAAAGGTTGGGTCTGGGGTTTCATGGGGATGACATGTTGTATGATATTAGGATCAAATGTTTTCAAATCATCATACATCCAGTAAAAAACATCTTTAAATTCTTTAAACAATTTTATAAAAGAAGATCGTTCTTGCTTGGAGCATCTTATTCCCAAATTAATATTTTGAGGATTTTCCTTTGTCCCTAAATTAACTGTCTCATAAATCAAAGAAGAATTATTCGTTTTGCAATTAACTGACCCTCTAAATTTATCATGTAAGTCATAAAACTTCTCTCGCCTTGCAATATATCTGGGGATAGAATTTACCAGATCAGATGTCGATTCAGAAGATCTAGGATATGATATTACCATGAAATTGTGGAGGTTTTCATAGTGAGTGCCTTCACCAATGACTGCACCTTGGAAGGTGTCCTCCATATGCAAGAATTTGATGATCTATTTGTCATTGTCGAACACTCTCCAATTGGTGATTTTATCCAGGATCGATGGCCTGAACAACAATTCAATCGAAAACGCATTAGGAGAAAGACCTTCTACGGGTAATAGTTTAGAAGTGACAGTAGCCAATAAATCAGCCTCTGAATTACTTAGTCTAGGAATGGAATTTATGTTAAATGCTGAAAAATTTTGCATTAAACTCCATACCTCAGTTTGGTAACTTTTCAGATGCGGTGATAAGAAATGTATGGAGTTTCTTACCTTCCTAACCACGATTTCTGAATCACCGAATACCATTAAATTTCGTACGTCCATATCCAAAGTTTTCCTAAGCCCTTGTAGAAGTGCTTCATATTCGACGGTGTTATTAGTGCACTCAAACTCTAATAGACAGGAAATGGAAGTCTTTTTACCTGCGGGATCGATGAGTACACATCTTGCACTAGCTCCTTCTTTGGATTTGGATCCATCAAAGTAAAATGACCAGATTTGAGCTTCATCAACAGTGTTTGGCACACTTAGTAAAGCTAATTTCCGAGTATAGGTCATAATTTTTTATTGCTGCCTTGGATCAGTATAGGAGAAATTTTGGTCATGAATTTACCAAAGAAGGTATTCATTCCCTGCATTTCAAATGAATTAGCAGATGCAGAGAAAGGTTCGTTTGCATCATTTAAATCTGTCATAGTGTGTTTAAGATAGTGTTCTCTATTTATCCTGATTATATTTGGTTGTCCATTTTCTGGCAGCCACAAATGAGACCAATCTATAGCAAAGTAACCATGCAACTATTCGGACCAGCCCCTACTTAAAAAATAATAATAGACTTCAGGAATGTAAACAACAATAATGTTAATTATCTAATGAACCTTCGAATTGGAAGATAATCTAACTAGAAAATTCTTAAGCTCACCAATTACCTCAACGTTCGTTCAATCAAGCTGGATGATTTTGAGATCAGAAGGTTTAATTTTTATGTTAATTTTTTGAAAAACAGATGGAGGCATCACATTTGATGATGCACCAGAATCGACCATACAATTATGTACATTTCTATTAAAATTTTCAAAGTTTAACAAGAAAGGCGAGACATTTTTCCGAGTGTTAACAACATAATTCTATTGATTTTTTTATTTTTTTTAATGTCTGGCGGAGTCAGCAACTAGTTGGGCACGTGCTCACGTTACACGTGGTCATGTTATCCAACTGCTACCACTATAACCTCCAGGTGTTCCCACGATGCCCCTTATGCGGCACACATTATAAGTCGGGGGGGATTGAACTCGAAACCTCATGGAACTTCATTTTCACAGCTAATTCTGTTGATTTTTAGTTGTTGTCCCTAAAACAATTTTATCTACATTTGACACAGTTTTCTCATTAAAATCCCTTTTATATAGAGATTCATATGTCATTTTAGTTGGGATCCTTTTGGCTGTTTTTGAACAAATTTCTGCAGTTTTCTTGTTGCCAGGATCGTTGTTTTTATTGTTTTCAGCGATACTTTAAAGCATTTTCTGCAAAATAAGGGGAAATTTTAGCAGCTCGAAAACATAAATATTAGCCCTCAGTTTTTTTAGATCTTTGATTAAATCGTATTCTAAAATAGGGTCTGCTAAAATCTGTTTAATTTCATCTTGCTTTGCCTATTTTGGAAGCACATTATTACACACTTTAGAAGAAGGTTTGTTTTGTGTTTTGCTTCTCGTGTTGTAGGAGTGAACAATTTCAAAATTTGTTTGGAAGATATTGTCAGAGAAGTGACTGAAAATGTTGGGAGATGATTCCTCGTCTTCTGGTACTTCTTCCTCAACTACGTCTTCCGAATTTTCAGGAGGGAAAAAAGCCGAATTATCATGTTCTTCTAAAATGGTTCGCAAAGTGTACTGCAAGCTTTTGAAATTTAGACCTTCAGTGGTCGGGTTTGGCCGATTGGGGGAAAAAGGTTTTCTGAAAGGAGGTTTAAAATTTCCTTTGCTTGAGGATGCCTCCTCGACTGATATCTTCAAGTCCACGACCTAATTGGACAGTTTTTGGAAATCTTTCTACAAGCTTTCTAAGTCTAAAGTTTCTGGTTGATTTTTAATTTGAGGAGGCCTAGTGAGGATCTCTATTTTCTTTTTAGATGATGAAATTGTTTTAGCTTCACTATTGAGATTGTCTTTTAAGATTAATATATCCTTTTAAATTTGGATTGATTCCTCAAAGGCACCTAACAGAGTGTTCTTTTTAGACCTTTTGACCCATATGGCGATATTATTGTGCAGGGATTTAGCGTAATATGCGACAATTAGACTTTCTGCAGGGATTTTATTCTTTAAGGTAAGAAATCTCTAGTTAAATTATTTTACTTTGTCCTTAGGATTCATTTTTAGACTAGAGAGCTCCATAACCAAGACTTCAGAAGATTTATCATCTCCAAACTTCTCTAAGAAACAGATTTCAAATTTGTCCCAAGAGACAATGGTTTTGGGTTGTTAGGAAAAATACCATGTGAAGGCATTTCCCTCCAATGTATAAGGAAAGAATCTGCATACTACATCTTCATTCTCTGCATTTCAGATTCTATTGGCCAACATAAAAAAAATTGTGTGATCCTCAACAGATTGTTTAGAATCTAGATCAAATTTAGGCAACCATTTCTCCATGTGTTTTGGTAATGGATGTTGCGGTCCAGGTACAACCACGATATCTTGATCGAGCCAAGGTCTGGCAGGATTTTTTTTTTTTTCATGGGTGTTGGTGGTGTTGAAGGCTGAGATGATTCTGATGAAGGGTTGTCTTCGTCTGAAGACTCTCCTCTTGAAGAGGAAGGAGATGAATCGAGTGGGGAAGGTGGAATAACGGATACTCGGGCTCCAAGGATAGGCGTTTCAGTAGGATTGGTAGTATGTTCACCTAACACGTTATGGAGTAGGCCAGTGCCTTCCAGTTGTTCTCGGATATCCGAGAAGTCAAGGGGTTGATTAAGAGGCCTACCAGGTTTTTTGATATAGGCTAAGGCACTATTAGTCCTTATGAGTGATTGACGAACAATTTCTTGGACGTCGACCCCTTAAGGAACTGGTGTCACTGGTTCAACGGGAATATCGGGGTTATCGTTTGAGGTATTTGTTGTTTCAAGTGTAACGTTGTTGTCTGAATGACTACGTGTTACGACAAGGGAGCAAGTGTGTGGGGGAGGAGTCTTGCGACCTCCACATGCCCTCAATTGAATTCAGGCCCTCCTTCTAGCGCCATTTGTTGATGGACAAATTTGACCTATCATCAACTAGAAGAATAGATCCAGACCGAGGTTGTCTAAATAACCAAGTTTGGTGTAACCTATTATGACGGATTTAATGGATCTATTAGTGATCCAGAATCGGATCCAGAAGCCTGATAGGGCTCAAAAAGGATCAAAAATGAAAGTGCTCGGAATCCGATGAAACCAGTGCCATTGCGTCTGTCTCGTATTCCTGATTCCGGCCATATATTTACTTCATCAAACATGCTCTGTATGCGAAAGATATCACGTTCTGTCTGAAAACCCAAACAGGCAAAAAAAAGGGATGACTGTACAGTCTGTACAGTGCCACGTGGCAGGATGATTATACAGGTCGTATGGACATACAGATGACGTGGCAACTTCTGGAGACAACACATGGCAGGTGACAGAGCACACGACAGGTGAGTTGGACCAGTCAGAGGGTGACACATGGCACAGGCTGACGTGGCAGACACATGGCAAAGTTGACTGGGCAGGTATGGTGACATGTGGCAGGGTACGTGGCAGATACATGGACGAATCAACGTTTGACACTTGGTAGTTTTTGTTTGGTTTTTGATGTGCCATGTGGCCCAGTCATGGGCTACCACGTGGCACCCTGTGTTTGGCTCGTGGTTTGTGTAAAAGTTTATGGTCTCCACCAAGGTCGAACCCCTGACCTCCACTATGCTATGGACTGGTAGGACCGAGCTAACCACCCAGGCCACTAGTGTTTCTTATTATGTATGTGGCAATGTTTATATTTAAATTTAAACAAAGTTTTCATCGAGGTCGGAAAGGGTTGGGGCTTAGCCCCAACCCGTGGTCTATCACACGCCATGTAACCGGGAGTGTGGAGGTTTAACGCAGCGAGGGTCACGATAGGGACGAACCCTCAGATATCGAGCGAATCCCATAGGACCAGGAGTTGTCCACCATTTTGGGTGTGGGAGGTTATATATGATAGCCCGTGGACCTATGCAAGTGCCCCACGACCAGGAGCTAGCGCCGGGTATGGGCCAGCGCTCAACCCTTTAGGCTGGCACTTGGCCACAAGTCCATTCATACGACCAAGTTTAGGGGGGTGCGCACAGTCTAAGGGGGCTAGGCCCTAATTTTAAACAAAATGGGTTTTTTTTTGCTATATTTTGGGATTTTATTTGATATTGAGCCTGTTATTAATGGATTTTCTCCATTTTTGGGAGATATTGGGCATTTTTGGAGCCCAAATT
>ML795066.1:47616-67429 GCA_009831015.1 Picea engelmannii | reverse complement strand
TGTTGTGGTTGATCGATTTAGAAAAATGTGTATTTTGATGCCTTGTACTAAGCAGGTTACAGCTGAACAAATGACACAAATGTTCTTTCAAAATGTTTGGGTGCATTTTGGATTGCCTAAATCCATTATTTCTGATCGGGATTATCGATTTGTTGGAAGTTTTTGGTCGAGTTTATGGGCACTCATGGACACCAAACTTAAAAACATAATAGATTTTCATTCGCAAACAGATGGTCAGACAGAGGTGGTAAATCGAACAGTGGTGTATTTTCTTCGTGCTTATTGTAGCAAGCATTCTAAACTTTGGGATGAGCATTTACACTACATTCAGTATGCTTACAATCGTGCTAAGCACTCTTCGACTCAAACGTCACCATTTGAAGCATGTTTTGGCTATTTGCCCAAGTCTCCTTTAGATTTTATCTTTGGGAAGGATATTTCTATCGATGCTCAATATGACATTGATAGGGTAGAAAAGTTCATTGAACAAATTCAGTCGATACATCAAGTGGTGAAAGAGCAGTTGGAAAAGAGTCAAGCCAAGTACAAAATGAGACATGACAAGCATCGTGTTGATCACAGTTTCCAAGTTGGAGATGAATTTTGGCATTACATCAGTAAGGAGAGACTTAAAGGAGAAGGTAAAAAATTGAAACCGATTCGATATGGTCCTTTCAAGATTATCGACAAGATTGGTAACAATGCCTTTCATTTAGATTTGCCTCCTTATATGAAAATGTATGCAGTTGTTAATGTGGAGAATTTGAAATTGTATGAGCTTCCATTGATTGATGATCATGGAGAGCATGATCATATTCCTTCTATAGATGATTTTTCCCCAGAATATCTTACAGAACTGCATGAAGACACCATCCTTGACAGGAGAATGCGAACTTCAAAACGAGGAAATGTGGAGTATCTTCGAGTTGGCCTTAAAGGAACAAATCCAAGAAAATCCAAGTGGATTGAGGTTGGAAGGGTGAGGTAACTATACCCTCATCTTCACATAGACTGAAATAGTCTTTTGGAGGTCCAAAAGCTTCCCAATGGGGAGGTGTGATTAGGGGATCAAATTTTGCTCAAAAATTCAAAGTGCTCGGAATTGCTTCAAATCGAACGAGAGAATATCCCTCATCGTTACAAACCCAATGCAACTCATTTGGGTTCAAACAGACGTTGGCAGAGAGAGATATCGCGATCTGTTCAAATCGTTAAACAAGTAAAAAAAAGGATGCTGACTATGCAGTCCGTACAGGCTGACGTGGCAGAGGCCATACAGATGATGTGGCATGATGTATGATGATAGGTCAGTTGGTGACATGGAAATCATCTATTGGAAGATGTGGTCGAATTATGATGTGACACGTGGCATCATTTTGGTTAATGGTGTGGTGCCACGTGGCCTAGTCATGGGATGCCACGTGGCACCGTTGTATTGGTTGTTAGTTCAAAACATTATGGACTCTGTGGGGTTCGAACCATGAACCTCCTTCCACCATGTAAATCCTTAACAAAGTCCACCCGACCAACATACCACACGTTTGTTCCTTGCTATGTAAGTGGGTTAATATTCATTTGAATTTGAATTGTTTTAAGTTTGGCGTCGGGGGTCAGGCCGGGGCTTAGCCCCGACCCGTGGTTGTATTGCTTTACGCATATGACCATTGGCCTATCGTGCACGTGGGATTTTTCATTACAAACGGAGCCCAGCCCCTGGTCGCACACCTTATATACCATATGACCCCAATGTAATGGTTGGCGCGCATTTGTTTGTCAAATGGTTAAAGCCACGGTTCTTATGTGCGCTCATATGACTTCAAACTTAGCATGGGAGTTGGATTGGCTTTGGAAACAATTAGCCCTTTTATATTTGTGCGAGGTCACATGGACCCATGTGCCCGAGAGCTTGGCGGTTAGGGGCTGGCGCGCCCATAACCATCCTACAGTTCGCATCATTGGCGTGGTTGCATTTGGTGTCGGGTTTTTATGCGTTAAATAGCATGTCTACTAGGTTGAATGAACAAGGGTGCAATTTGTAGATGCAAAGACAACAAGCTTGAAGGGGGGAATTCCAGGAAGCCTAACTTCTTTGTTTTTTGGCCAAACGAAGTGCTGAAAAAGCCCAGCTAGGGGTTTTTGGATGCTTTGAAGCCATTGGAGTAGTTTGTTGGTCATTTTGAGCATTGTAAAGCATGTTTTTGAGAACTTTGAGCAAATAATAATAATGATTCATTGGAAGCTAGACCAGGAGATGTAGCCCAAGAGAGGGGTGAACTCCTTTATCATTTGTTGTGTTGTGTGTTTATGTTCATTGATTATGTTTTTGTTTAAATGCATATTAAATGAGTAAATCATATTAATAATGTGTTGCAAAGTTGATCCATTTGCTTTTAACACATAAACTTTACTTGCAAATATTTCCAAGTTTACAAGTCTTCTTCATTTTTAGATCAGGGTTATCGTTTGAGGTAGTTGCTATTTCAAGTGTAACGTTGTTGTCTGAGTGACTACGTGTTATGACAAGGGAGCGAGTGTGTGGGGGAATATTCTTCCGACCTCCATGTGCCATCAATTGAATTCAGGCCCTCCTTCTAACATCATTTGTTGACGGGAAAAATTAACCTGTCATCAGCTAGAAGAATAGATCTGGACTGGGGTTGTCTAAATAACCCAGTCCATTTGGTGTAACCTATTCTGATGGGTTTAATGGATCCGTTAGCCAACTAGGGTCCTAAAACAAAGAAAATAAATAAACTAACTCGTGTTAAAACTATAATAATATATAAACTTTAATCCAATTATTTACAAATACATTATATAGAAATATAAATATGAACATGCCATTATGTACAGAGTAATTACATATTGCAAGTTTTTAGTGGATACCTGGCAAAATCAATGTTTGGTAACTGTTTTCAAAAGTAGATAAAGAAAGCACATTTTTTATATTTTTTGTTTTCTAATCATAAATCTAATTACTTAAATGAAATATGTTTTGAAACAAGGATAGAGTGATGGACAAAGCGAATCTAAAACTATCATGTTTCGCTAATAAGTAAAATAACAAAAAATTAATGGAAATAAAGCTAACCTGAGATTAGTTTCATATTGTTTCTATGTCTCTGTGTGATGCAAAACTCTACTTGTCTCGCCTGTGAGATAAATCTATGAACAGCTTATACTAATGCCTCCTGAATAAACTCCAAGTGATTATTGACAGCTAGGATGTAAGAACAGAATAGTATACATGTATGTCCAATGATCTTATAATTATGAATGATTACAGTAACATAAATCTTAATGTAAATCATTCATTTTATCAATCAACTAAACATCATATGTAAATCATGATATTAAAATTGATATAATAATCACAGTGATAATATGTGAAACAACAAGTTATAGACAAACTTTAAAAGCATTCAATAATATGAAATTTCATATGCTAAAGAAGTTAAAGCTTGTGTAACATATCAATATCTCATATTGTAAAAGTCAAAACATAGATGGAACAATATCACAGTGTTCTAAAGACAAAATGTGAAACACCTGTCCATATAGTTCTGAGAATTACATGCCTATAATTGTTCCAGCCAAGATGCCCTTTACTTATAAAATGAATTAGTATTTAAAGTGAACTGGTATCACATTCTCCTCTCTCACAAGATAGAGTAGGATCTCACAAAATCAAAAATATTACAAAATAGTGGGCTAGGAGCCACTTATAACAGAGTTAGTTTTAATCAAAGATAGATCAAAGTTTTTACAAAACAAACAAAAAAAGAAACTACTGATCATTCAGATGCATAATCAAATATGTTTCCTCCAGATGATCAACAACAGGATCTACTATTTCCAGAAAACAAAACAAATTTATTAAGTTAGAAAATTACTCATAACTAATTTCTAATTTTTATTTAAAAAGAGACTTGGCTACAGAATCGAAGATTTTGTAGCCAGTCTTAGTTTAGCAAACATAATCAAATTCCAAATCGACTTATTTTGAATTAGACAACAGAAATGGAAAATTTGTTTTACCATTAAATGTTAACTAAAGAGGGGTCTGGTAGTTCAAAATTTATTATCACCTTGACGTTGGTTGCATTCTTGATGACGATGTTTCCTGATCTCTTAATACGTTTAGCTTTCCTCTCGGCATGTGCCTTGAGGTCACGATTTTCTTGCCCAACAAATCATTATGAGAAGTAAGCAACTTAATTCGTGCCTAAAGGGCAAGGATATCGGTGTAATACTGCTTGATCCAATGGAAACAGACATCACACTGTACAGGTGAGATGGAAGGTTGATGAAGTGCACAGTCAAATAGGGGTGTATCAAGTTTACCTATTAGTTGCTTTTGATCAGGCCTAATACCGGAGAACCCCTATTTACCTTTGAGGCATGGTGGCAAATTTGTCATAAAATCATAAGGTTCAGTAGGAACGATAACTTTCTTCCTGTAACCCTAAAATCTCGGGTCTTCTAAAACTAGAAAATCTTCGATCTCAGGATCCGAACAATCATCAATCTTGATCGAACCGATCGAGCTCAAATAAGTGTGGGATCGGTTCCTTAGCTTCCTTGAAATTTTGCGACATGCCCTTTTGTTCTTAAACCCTAAGTCTATGCATTTCTTTTTTTATCCTTTGCGAGGTTTCTCAACATCCAATTTAATAATAACATTCAGTCTAGCATCAATTTCAGGTACAATGGGGGAAATTACCTTCAATTCAACAGTCTCTTTCTTAGAAAATCCTCTAGGTGAGGACTTACTCGGCATCCCTGCGTCTAGAGGGTTTTTGTTGGTAAAGTCTGGTTTATCGATTGAAATACTGAACTGGTGTTTAATCGGTGACTCGTCTAAGTTAGAGTTTACTGTAGGAACATTATGAGCAAAACCATTTCTTATCAAAAAATTCTCCCAACAGTCACCTACGGTTGGCAAGTGATGCATCAACAAAATCTTAACCAACCCGTGATGGAACATGCTTGAATCAAGACTCTGTCTTTTATATCTTTTGGACATTTTATAGAGACTTCTTAGCAAGTAAAATGGCATATTTAATTCGTAACCAATGAAATGCATGAGTAAACAAATATGGTAGAGGAAGACTAATCCATATCGACCCTTGCATGTCACGAATTGCTTGAGAATCAGAAACAAGCTATGCCACCTACGTTCAACCACGGATATAGAAATACCTTTTTCACAACAGTTGATCTTTCGAGATGTCATGAAGAGGCTCCACGAGACTCCTTCAATTTGGTCATTTTTGGACCATTTTTCACCCTTCGATGGAAGCCCTATTGCTTCTCTCACAAACCCCTTGGTCAACTCTAACTGTGTGTCCTCAATTTTTTCTCTGCAACCATCGAAGGTCTGCACGAAAGCCTTCGCCACCTGAATTTTATAGCCTTCAAATATTTTAAGGAAAATATCCAAGCTATGGCTTTTAAGATCCTCAATTGCATCGTCGTGAGAAAGTAAATCCTGACATCCATTTGGCTCTAGGCGAATGACAGGCACCATGACAAATGCAACCAAAATTCAACAGGGTTTACGCTGGATAGTCTTAGGTTCAAATCGTGTGAGCAGTAGGAACAACCCAAACAGAGAGTGGAGATATGAAAATAACATAACCTATGTATTATCATAACTCGAATAGTGGGAGTGAAAACAAGGGGTTTGAGTGCAATCCTTACCATACCCTGTGATGAGAACTAAACATACAGGGTATTGAAACCCAATGCAAGTAATGAATGGCTCATTAATACGTTAAGCCAGCAAAGTGAGGTGAGGATGCAAGTACAACAGGTGTGTATTCATTTTCATGATTATTGATACGACCATTGAATTCGTGACAAGACTATCAAACAAATATCAAGACTCTTCACAAATCGAATCACAAACTATCAAACCATATTAAACCATATTGAAACCCAAAACATCGAAAATAGGTCATTCAAACATTAGATTTGGATTTGATATAAGTATGGTGACCTTTACATAGATGCACTCTAAGGCACAGAAAATGATAACACCGCACTAGGTTTTTATGTTTAATTCATGCTTACAGTCATGAATTAAACATAAAACAAAAATGAAAACGCAAACAATAATAATTTAGTGACCAAGGATTATGTCCATCAATCACTTTGATACCCTTAAAAATATTTATAAAAATAGGGTGATGGAAGCTACAAAAAAACGTAGTTCCTTTTAATCATGCGAAAACAATCAAAATCATGTGTGGCTGCCAAAAGTTCGTCAATCATGTCCAGAAGAAATACTTGACCATCAGATTGAACTGATCGATCTTCATTCGTCGATCAAATTCCAACAAAACTTTATAAATTTTTAGGACTCCAGAACGTCTCCACTTCATTGATTATTGGAGATAAGGAAGAGGCATGAAATCGTGAAATCCCACCGATTGTCCAATATGATAGGTAGATTAGTTGAAATTCCAATCGTTGATCGTGGTCATCCGGTGTTGACCCTTTGGGTGTGAAGAAATTTGAATCAACCAAAATCCCTGAAGGTAAAAATGGTAAAATCACATAGACCATCGATCTAAGATCCCTTCGAGACCTTTATTAATCATTTGTTCAAGTAGTCGAGAGAAATGATCCAAGAGGGAGACATGTCGCAGAACAAAAATATGATACGTGGCCCAATAAACTAGTGACAATTGTCAAGGCCCATTTGGCACATAATGTCTATGAGATTCACGAATCAATGTGACATGTGGCTCCATGTCACCAGTTCCACATTAGTAGGACCATGTCAACAATGAGTGACACGTGGCACACATACCATGGGTCCATGTCAACCTAGGAGACATTAACATGCCACATTACTTCAAAGTTTCGGCTCTCTGAGGTTGTCTAGTCTCTCTTAACATCTAAACCACCAAATATCCAAAATTTTGAAGGCCCCAAGAAAAAATTATAAGGACTGTCCATCTCAAAAATTGATTAAGTCATAGTCATTAGATTAAGATAGTGGAAGGATAGCGTAACAGGTACTATCAATTGGAAGAAACTGATTGCCTACACTTTATGACCACTTCTGCAGGTCAAACTCCGTAATAGTTCAAGGATATCCCATAGGCCAAATTCCGTAGGACTTGGTTCCAACACTGGTCTCATGATGAGGTAAAGGAGTTGATTAAGGATGCCAAGGGACTAGAAGTAAACGAGCTTGTGGAAATTTGAATAAGGTCCTATGTAGAATAATAAGGGAAGAAAGAGAAATATCTAAAGGAACAATGCTTACAGTGGATAAGACCATATTTTCGAGCCCACGGTCACAAGGAAAGTTGATTGAAGAAAGTGCCTATCTGCGGAATTTGAATCCATAGACAAGAAAATAATATGTGAAGGAATAAAATGATAAAAAGAATTAGAAGGGAATTTAAGTCTTTTAAAATTAAAATCAAATATTAATAAAACATAAATGACACCATTAATGTTGATTAAATGAAGAGGTGCAATGTTCCATTGTTAAAATAAACAAGGGTTCAAATCCATACCTATTGAAATATTATATAAACTAGAAACGGTGGTGGAAAGAAAGTTTCTCTACGGTCTACATCAAAAGATCAAAAGCAGGAGCAGGGTCCAAGAAAGAAATTGTAAACATTTTTATGCAGTGAGGGTGGTAGAGAGGATCTCAGGAGGATTATAGTCCTTTGTGGGTTAAGCCTTTTTCACAAGGGATTTGGTTCTTCCTAGAGTTGGTGCTTTGAAACAAGGGATTTGGTGCTTCCTAGAGTTGGTGCTCTGAAACAAGGGAGTTGGTGATTCCTAGAGTAGGTGCTCTAAAACTAGGGAATTGGTGTCTCCTTGAGTTGGTGCTCAGAAGAAGAGAGATTCGTGTCTCTCACACAATTGTAAATTGTATTTTTTATGGTTGTATTTAAATTTCTATATTTAGTACATTATTGTTGATCAATTGTTATGATTAATTAATTTGTTAATTAATAATTCACTAAAATTTTAAAAGAACAAGCAATATTGATTCACCACCCCTCTCAGTATTGGCCAATATTTCAAAAATTGGTGTCAGAGAGAGTGCATTCATCACAATTTTTGCACCAGAAGGTATATTCTGAAGAGATCAAATGGATCAGCAAGAAGGAATGTCCTCCAACATAGCACCATTGTTTAAAGGAAATAATTATGTTTTCTAGAGTATAAGAATGAAAATCTATTTGACGGCCCTTGGCTATGATGTCTAGAAATATTTTGAGAATGGTTACACTGCTCCATATACCCCACCTATTGATACTACTACAAAGAAGCTATGCAACGAAAATTCAAGAGTTGTTAATGCTATTCTTGGAGGATTAGCAAATCCTATATTTGTAAAAGTGATGCACTCTAAATCAACAAAAGAAATTTGGGACAAACCGAAGATCATCTATGAAGGAGGTGAAAAGTTCAAGAAAGCTAAACTTTAAACACTCAGAGCACAGTTTGAAAATATAAAAATAAATGAAGAAGAAAATATAGTAGAATATCTACAGAGAGTAGATGAAGTTGTCAATTCAATTAGAGTATTAGGAGAAGACATAAAAGAAAAATTCATTGTTCATAAACTAATGAGAACATTGACTATGAGATATGATGCCAAGGTTTCCACCCAAGAATGTAGAGAAAACCTAGACAAGTTCACAATGGATGAACTCCATGGGATTTTCATAGCCTATGATATGAGAACATGCAAAGAAAATCCATATAAAGGGGAAACATCTTTTAATTCATCAAAAGAAAAGAAGAATCAAGAGAATATGTCTAATGAATATCTGTCAGATATATTTGATGAAGAAGTAGCTAACTTCATGAGGAAATTGATGTAGGAGCATCGCAAGCAAGCACAAGTGAAGGACAGTTGGATATGCACCAGCGCGCATTTTGAAACGTTTTGAATTTCAAAGGAGAAACATTAATGTAATATCTGAAAAGATACTTTTTCTTTTATGATTTGGAGATTGTAACACAGATATTGAGCTATTGCTCTCATCTGTCAGTTGAAGGCATTTAATGTAATAAATGTAAAGTATATTTAGTATTTAATTTGATAAGATAGCTTAGGAGGGAAAAACTCGAGAAATATCCCACGTATGTATTGTATTGTATCATTATTCCCATTGTAATGGTAAGAGCAGAGAGTAGAGAAGAACAGAGAGTGTAGAATTTGTATGAACAGATAGTTGTTGCTATCGAACCCATGTAGAGAAGCACTTGGATTAATATAAGAATGCTTTGATCCAATTTCATGGTATTGTTGTGTTTGTTGTTTGCATCTATTTGAATGGTATGTTTACAGTTTGCTCGTATTCTCTGTTATGCATTTGTTTCAATGATGTTTGTGCATGATTTCATATTGAATGTATGAAGTCTGTGTGAAAGGGAGAGTATGATTTTCAATTGTTTCTCTTCCTGAGAATTCCTGCAAGGAGTGCATTGACAAGAATCTAAGTTGCACCTCAGAAAATCTCAGGAGAGATATCGTTGTTCTCATACCAGCAGAGTGCAAGTATAGCACAGAGTCGTGCAAGGTGTGTGCAGGCTGAGGAGAGTCTTAGACTTTTTTTCCAACCGAGGTGAGCGATTAAAGAATTTTGTTGCAAGGAGTGCACAGAGTTGAAAGGTATTATATAGCCAGATATTATCGTGAAGTCCGCAAGGAGTGCGCGCAAGATTCTTTAGAATACAGGAGTTTGCAAAAAAATCAAGCTCGGGAAGGATAGAGACTCTGAAGAGTTCAGAAAAGAGACGAGGGCCGAAGTCACCTCGAGAAGTCAAGCTCAGAAGGGTTGACACCAAGTTATTTGGTCAGTAACATTGAGAACCCGAATGGATGGTGGAAGTTCTCAGAAGGAGAAACGTCGATACCCGTGGACCGTTAGATCCAGCGGTGTTGCAGGGAAGATAAGGGAAAAAGTCTTTCAACAGATGTAAGCTTAGGAGGGATAGTAGTGTTGAAATAATGTAACTTCAAAGAGTATTCTTATTATTATTGATATATTATTCATAGGATCAATCCCCATTGTGGATTGATCATGTCGGTTATTGTAATAGGACCAAATCCCCTTTCGCGGATTGGTCAAAAGACAATTGTAATAGGCAGAATAAGAAGTCGGCCCCAGTAGATATTAAAGAGGCCCTGAAATATAATAAAGGTGGGTTTACCCACCCAGTTTGAGAAGTCAGCCCTGCCAGTGAAGAGACACTTCAAACGTGCTAGATTTGTATAAATAAAGAGGACAACGCCTCACTTAGACACACAACTCACTTGCTCATTTTGAGAGACAAGTTCAGATCTGCTACCGGAGAAGAAGGAGAGAGAGAGTGGCACATATATGGGAGAGGACTTTCTATATTTGTTTAAGATATCTCTTGGCATTGTATTGGCTATCTATATTAAGGAAGTTTTGTTGGGTTTTCTTCCCCTAGAGGGTTTCCCAGAATAAATGTTGTGTCTCTTGTGATTGTGTATTTCTCAGTGATCTTGGATTATGCTATTGTTATCTAATGAAATGCAAACAACTATAATAATGGCTTAAACATTAACATGGTATCGGAGACAAGATGAAGGAATCATCTTTCACAAGTGAAAAATGTCACTGTTACCGTACATGAAAATTAGGGCATTTTGTTGGGAAGGTATTTCAGCCCTAAAACCACCTAGAAAAGTGTGCCCTCCCCCAAGTATCATTTTGGCACCTTCATCGCACCTTTTCAGTGGTTATATCTCCCGAAAAGTGAAACCCTAGTTTCACAAAGTACCAGAAAACCAAAAAACCAGAGTACCAGAAGTACCAGAAAACCAGAAGCAGTAGTCCAAAAATCCACAGATCAAGTTTGAGGGGGTAAAAGTTGGATTTTCATAAATCTGACTGCACTAGCTAACTCTCCTCAGCTCAGCGCATCTATCCCCTGGATCAGAATTTCAAAATTTGAAGTTTGAAAAATTAGGGTTTCCTCATAAAACCCTAAGTTGCAGTTGCAGTCTCATAACCAGTTGCAGTAGCAGCTATACTACCAGTGGCAGTCACCCTTGAAGTTTTTAAAGAGTTGGTAATGATTACCGCTGCTGCCAGATGGTGCCACCACCTGCAAATGTTATCAGGGGTATGTACTCACATATGTTTAAATGGTTAAACTTTAAAGAGTATTTGCAGAAGAAGGGATCTCTTGCCATAGATCCAGAAGGATCTCAAGATCCAACACATTCATAGGAATGATGCAACCCAGGTGTGATTATTCTGATATGAATCTATTTGTCATGACATTATCTTGATTAGTATTGCATGTTGAAGCTATGATCAAATTATTAGAAGGATTAAAACTTGATCACAGAGCTTATCCTCTAACCTAACCTTCTGCCAAGATAGGGTATTGTCTTAGTATAGAAGATAGGTTGAAGAAAGCACTCATCACTTTAGTGAAGGAGACTTGAAAGAAATGAAAGCACTCATTCTTGAGGACAAGGCTCTAGGTTTGATTAATCAAGATTAGTAAGATTCAAAGGTACACATGACAAGTTGATGAGTATAGTTGAGATAGCAGTCATCGTAAAGTATTATACTTGATAGCATGTGAGCATATAGAGGTAAATGTTTTTTCCTGATATAACTAACACCTCCTCTAGGAGAAAACTCGTGTGTTAGTTCCAGGTTGCCATGGAAGAATGCTAGGTCACAACACCATGAGAGTTTTGACCTCATTTCGTATTGTATTCCTTACATTTAATCTTTGCTTCAGATAAATTATGAGTGATAGCTCTAAAGGAGCTACTGTGATGATTGTTCGTGTTATTGCTTTATATTATAAGAAGGATATTATTCTTGCTTGTTGTTTTGTTGACCTTTCTCTAGGTCACATGTAAGAACCCTGAGGAAGCTATAGTGAAGGTTGTAGAAGGCAACGTGCTAAAGAAGAGACCATAAATGAAGAAATCATCATTGGAAGAGAAGAAGGTGGCTTGCATAAGTTGAAGGATCACTCAGAAGCTGCCATGACCCACGCCATTGAAGAATCTTGGCATAGAATATTATCTCACATCAACTACAAGGCACTACCATACATATGCAAAGTAGTCACAGGTTTACCAGAACTCAAAGGTGACCATGAAGGCGTATGCAATGGATGTGCACAAGAGAAGAACATTAAGAACCCGTTTCCGAAGAGGGATAGAAATGCAGAAGGAGTCCTAGAACTCATTCATTCAGATGTATGTGGCCCAATGCCATCATCCTCCATTAGTGGGTATGTATACTATGTATCATTCATTGATGATTATTCTTGTAAGACCTGGATATATTTGAAGTTTTCAACAAGTTCAAGGAATTCAAATCCTTGATAGAGAACCTTTCTATAAGGAAGATTGAGATGCTTAGATCAGATAATGGAGGACAATATACCTAAAAAGAGTTTGTGAACTTCTACAAAGATGTTGGGATCAAAAGGGAACTCACTACTCCCTACAATCCCCAACAAAACGGTGTAGCTTAATGGAAGAACAAAACCATATTGGAAGCTGTGAAGACTATGATCCATGATCAAGATATTCCTATGTGCTTATGGGCAGAAGCAGCAATGGCAGTTGTTTATGTGCAGAACTGATTGTCCCATAGTGCACTTGGGATCAAGACACCGAAAGAGATGTTCACCGGAAAGAAGCCATAGTTAAGCCATCTCAAAATATTTGGCTATCCAATGTTTATTCATATACCTAAATAAAAGAGAAACAATTTGGGCCTTTCAGGAAAGAAGGGAATATTTGTGGGATACTGTGAGGTTTCCAAGGCCTTCAGAATCTATATACCAGGTCAACATCACATTGAGATCAGTAGGGATGTGACCTTTGATGAATATGCAGTGCTCAAGAAATCTAAATTGTGCCAGATTGAAGAGGTTTATGAAGAGGAACCCATAATCCCCAGTACTGCAATGAGGGAGGTTCCCAGAGCTGCAGAACCAATGAGGGAAGTCATAACTTACCCTGATGAGGAACTTCTAGAAGACCATGATATAGTAGAAGTACAAGAACTTGCTCAGATGACGATCCTCCATAAAAGAAAGCCAACTTTGGCTAGAGATCTTATTCAAGATGGAGAGAAGTATGGTGTTCCCTAAGGAACTACGAGACAGGCGAAAACACCAAATCCATTCTCCATTTATACAACTTTGATGTGTGATCTCCTAGAAGAGGAGCCTACCTTCTTTGAAGAAGCCATTCAGAGGAAAGAATGGGCAGATTCCATGATAGAGGAATATCAATCCATAATGAAGAACGAAGTATGGGAAATAGTTCCCAAACCAAAGAATAAATATGTGGTATCCTCCAGATGGCTCTTCAAAATAAAACATGTTGTTGATGGAAGTATTGAGAAGTATAAAGCAATATTTGTCGCTCGTGGATTTTCCCAGAAGGAAGATATTGAATATGAAGAGACATTCACTCCTATGGCCAGATACACTTCAATCAGAACCATCATAGCTCTTGCAGCTAAGATGAAGTGGAAGTTGCACCAGATGGACGTGAAGACAACTTTCTTAAATGGTGTTATTGAAGAGGAAGTGTATATAGAGCAACCTCAAGGATTTGAGGTTGAAGACAGGAAGTCTCATGTCTGCATATTGAAGAAATCCTTATACGGATTGAATCAAGATCCTAGAGCTTGGTATGGTCGTATAGATAGCTTCTTGATGAGCTTAGGCTTTACCAAGAGTAAAGAAGACTCAAATCTCTACTTCAAAATTATGAACAATGAGCCAGTAATATTACTACTATATGTGGATGAATTATTCTTAACTGGAGAAAAAAATCTCATCACTGAATGTAAAAAGAGACTTGCCTCGGAATTTGAAATGAAAGACCTTGGCCTAGTGCATTATTTCTTAGGTCTTGAGGTATGGAAGAGTCATGAGAGGATCTTCCTTAACCAAGGGAAGTACATGGTTGAAATCTTGAAGAGATTCAACATGTTGGAATGCAAGCCCATGAATACACCCATGGAAGCGAAGCTAAATCTATTGGTCAATACTTTGTCAGAGTTGATTGATGCTACATTGTACAAATAGATTATTGGATCATTGATGTACCTGACGAACACCGGACCACACATTTGTTTTTCCATGAACACCTTGAGTTATTTTATGGTAGAAACCAGACGTGTTCACCTAGTGGTTGCAAAACATGTGATGAGGTACCTTAAAGGTACAATAGATTATGGTCCCAGCTATGATGGAGATCATAATTTCACATTGAGTGGATATACTGATGCAGATTGGGTAGGAAGTGTTTCTGACAGAAAAAATCACTTTAGGATGTTGTTTCAGTTTGGGATCAACTATGATCTTGTGGCAGAGTAGGAAGCAATCTAGCATTGCTCTCAGCACAGTGGAAGCAAAATACATTGTTGCATGTTCTGCCAGCTGTGAAGCTATATGGCTTCGAAAGTTGTTCACCGGCCTATTTGACTTAGAGATGAGAGAAACCTTGATTCTATGTGACAACTAGAGCTACATAAAGATGACAAATAATGTTGTATTCCATGACAGGTCGAAGCACATAAAGATCTGTTATCATTCGTGAAATGGTATAGAGAGGAGCCTTAATGCTCCAATATATTAGCACGGATGAACAGGTTGCTGATGTGTTGACCAAACCCCTATCTCGTGTGAAGTTTGAGTACTTCCGAGATAAACTTGGCATAGTCTGAAAGGACCTTCCTCGAAAGGGGGAGTAGTTGTTGTGATGAGATATTCCTTGCTTCCAACCTTATGGTTGTGACGTAAAGAAGGACGTGTATCTTTCTTCTGACCTAGTTGTCAGACATAAAGAAAGAAGAGACGTGTTCCTTGCTTCTAACCTAGTTTTCATACGTAAAGAAAGATGAGATTTTCCTTGCTTCTGACCTAGTTGTCAGACGTAAAGCAAGATGAGATGTTCCTTGCTTCTGACCTAGTTGTCAGACGCAAAGCAAGATGAGATGTTCCTTGTTTCTAACCTAGTTGTCAGACGTAAAGCAAGATGAGATGTTCCTTGCTTCTGACCTAGTTTTCAGACGTAAAGAAGGATGAGATGTTCCTTGCTTCTGACCTAGTTGTCAAACATAAAGTAAGATGAGACAAGTACCTTGCTTCCGACCTGATGGTTGTGACTTAAAGCAAAATGATGTGTGACTAGTACTATGCTTCTGACTGTATAGCTGCGACGTAAAGCAAGTCTAGTTCCCTGCTTCCAACCTGATGGTTGTGATGTAAATCAGGATGTGTACCTTGCTTCCGACCTAATGGTTCTGATGTAAAGCAGGATGAGTATATTGCTTCCATCTTGAGTGTTGTGACGTAAAGTAAGACGATGAGATGAGACTAGTACTGTGCTTCCATCTTGATAGTTGTGACGCAAAGCCAGTCTAGTATCTTGCTTCCAGCCTGACTGTTGTGACATAAAGCAAGACATTGAGATGAGACAAGTGTTGAGCTTCCAGCTTGACAACTATGACGTAAATACAGTCTTGTATTATGATGAGCCGGCCTTGTGTTGTGATGATGATGATGTATCAGTTTTTATACTAATACATATTGATGCAGATGATGATGATGTATCAGTTTCTATACTAATACATATTGATGCAGATGATGATGGCATTCCTTTGAGAATGACGATGTTGTCGATGAAGAAAACTTCCAATGATTTATAGATATGCTAGTTAGTGTTCCAAGATGATATTGATGATGCTATCCTATCACCCACTTGATGTTGATGATGATGTTGTCCTCTCTCTCTCGCGCATGATGTTGTTGAACAATACCCTTCTTGTTAAGGGGGAGTGTTGAAATAATGTAACTGCAAAGAGTATTCTTATTATTATTGATATATTTTTCATAGGATAAATCCCAATTGTGGATTGATCATGTCGGTTATTGTAATAGGACCAAATCCCCTTTTGCAGATTGGTCAAAAGACAATTGTAATAGGCAGAATAAGAAGTCATCCCCAACAGAAATTAAAGAGGCCCTGAAATATAATAAAGGTGGGTTTACCCACCCAATTTGAGAAGTCGGCCCTGCCAATGAAGAGACACTTCACATGTTCCAGACTTGTATAAATAAAGAGGCCAGCGCCTCACTTAGACACACAACTCACTTGCTCATTTTGAGAGACAAGTTCAGATCTGCTACCGAAGAAGAAGGAGAGAGAGAGTGGCGCATGTCTGGGAGAGGACTTTTTGTATTTGTTTAAGAGATCTCTTGGCATTGTATTGGCTATCTATATTAAGGAAGTTTTGCTGGGTTTTCTTCCCCTAGAGGGTTTCCCAGGATAAATGTTGTGTCTCATGTGATTGTGTATTTCTCAGTGATCTTGGATTATGTTATTTTTAACTAATGAAATGCAAACAACTATAATAATGGATTAAACATTAACAAGTATTCATTAGATCCGAAAGGGAGCGAGCCGTAGATTTGGTGCTCAAGAATTTTGGCATTTCGGGAATCGGAAGTCGAAGGTTCAAGGAGGGAACCATCCCAAAGTCCCGATACACAAAACCCTGACGCACTCAGAGTTGGGCCCCAGGTTTTGACTGTGGTCATATGGTTGAAGGATAAGGGAGGAGATAGCTAGTGCTAGGATCCACATTGGAGGATCAGATTTTTGGATTTGGGCAAGTCAAGGTTGGCTCAAAACAAAATCCCCGAAATCGAGAAACGTGAAATACCTTTTGGGGTTAAGTCTGTGGTCACGTCAGCAGTCGTGTGGAGTGGAGTTTCGTGCCTAGATCTTGTTCGCGTTGGGCATATATTCTAGAAGGAATTGTGGTCATACTTGCGAAGGTTCCAATGGGAACTAAGGAGCCAATTCGGCTTAGAGAAGAGTGAAGATCCAAAAACCGGGAGGTCAGTGGACCCTACTGAGGAGGTAGTGGGGGTCTATGTCAGGTGATATCAAAGCTTAGATAACAACTTTTGTTTTATGTAGAGGGAATACAAAGGACAGTTGTGATTTGAATTCTGTGTGGACAGATTGAAACAATGCCACCAAGAAGATGTCAAGAGTGAGTTATGCCCGATCCAGCCGTGGAAAGGGAAATGAGAGAACTTCGTGCTCGATTAGATGATATGGATACAACACAGAGGCAAACACTTGATACTAGAGATATCAGTGAGTCTGAAAGTAAGAATGAAGCCAGAGACGAAGAATAAGTTGTAGCCAAATATGATGCAAAGGAACGTATATTCAAAGTTGTTGCAAGAATAGGTTCCATAGAAAAACTAGATATTCCGATGTATGAAGGAAAATTAGATGTTGAGGAGATGTTAGATTGGTTTAGAGCTATGGATAAATACTTTGACTATGAGGATGTCGAGGAAGATAAGAAGGTTAAGCATGAAGCGACTAGACTGAAAGGGCATGCAACACTGTGGTGGGATGAACTACATGCTGAAAGGCGTTGCAAAGGCAAGAAAAGAATAAAAAGATGGGATATGATGGTAGAAAAGATGAAAGCCAAATTCATACCCAGGGATTATCAAATCAATCTGTTCTGAAGAATGAAGAATTTGAGACAGAAAGGGATGAAAAAGAAGGAATACACTGAGGATTTTTACAGGTTAAACATCAGAACCAATCATCATGAAAGTGATGATGAAAAGGTTGTCAGATACATGAATGGCCTAAGATAAGATATTTAGGATGATATGAGCATGGTAACCATCAAGAATGTAGTATCAAATGGCTTCGAAGGCAGAGGAGAAATTGGCTCGAAATCAAGGTCAAAGGGGCAAAGGTAGAAGTCAGAGAAGAGGAAAATCAGTTGCCCAGGACAGAGTATAGAAGCCCAAGGATGAAGAAAAGAAACATCATGATCTAAAAATGATAAAGGCTTGTATTCTTGAAAATATTTGCAAGTTTTAATTCAAGTGTTCTTATGCAAATGGATCAATTTTGCAAACACAAATTTTTATAGAAATTACACATTCAAGATGCAGATAATAAGCAGCAAATAATAGTGAATAGTAAACACATAACACATTAAATGATAAAGGAGTTCACCCTTCTCTTGGGCTACATCTCTTGGTCCAGCTTCCAATGGATCTTTTATATTATTTGCTCAAAGTGCTAAAATATGTGTTTTACATTGCTAAAAATGCCAAATAGATGGCACCAATGGCTTCAGAACATCCAAAAACCCCTAGTTGGGCTTTTTTGGCACTTGATTTGGCCAAAAAATGAAGAATATAGGCTTCATGGAAGTTCCCCTTCAAACTTGTTGTCTCTAGATCGCCAAAATGCACCTCTGTGTGTCCAACCTAGCACACGCGCTCATTTCCATGCTAAAACCTAGCACCGGGTGCATAACCGCAAAATCGCGCAAACTATAGGACAGTTAGGGAACCTAGCCCCTAACCGCCTAACCGTTGGGCATGTGGCTTACCATATGACTGCGCATAGAAAAGGGCTAAACTCCAATCAAATGAGCAACCAACAAGTGTCGACACATGGATTAAACCATTGGTAATTAAACTCTCGCGCAATGTATGGACCACTGGTCATATGTGTTGTGGGATCCATTTGAATTACGTGCGCGGATAGGTCATATGTTATACATATATGAACAGGGGATGGAGCTTAGCCCCAGCCTTGTCTGTGCCCAAACCACAACACATTACAATTTAAATAATTTTAAAAACCATTTATATAACAAGAACCAACGGTGGGCACGTCGGTTGGGCGACCCTTCCCAAAGCTCTTCCCCTGCCCAGAGGTCACAAGGTCGAGTCCTGCCGACTACACAAATTTTAAACCATTGCCTAGGTGACACATGGCGACCCTTGCTTGGGCCACATGTCACCAATAAATTCGCCACCAAGATGCCACGTGTCAAGAAATGATTCAATCGTTCAGTTGCCAATTGTCCACCAACTCATCCCTGCCACGTTAGCATATGGCCCTTCCACATCATTTTATAGCCCTGCCATGTCAGCATATGGCCCTTCCATGTCACCGTACGTCCCTTCCACGTCAGCATCTGTACAGACTATACAGTCAGCAAAAAAAATTTACCTGTTTGACAATTTAAACAGAACGTGATATCTCACTTATCCGACGTTTGTTTGAACCTGAACGAGTTGTGTTGGATTCGTGACGATGATACCTACACACCCGTTTGATTTGAAGCAATTCCGAGCACTTTTAATTTTGAGCAAAATTTGATCCCCTGGATCACACCTCCCTATTGGAAATCTTTTGGACCTCCAAAAGGATATTTTCAGTCTATCTGAAGATGAGGGTATATTTCCCTCACATTTATGACCTCAATCCACTTGGCTTTGCTTGGATTTGTGCCTTTAAGACCAATTCAAAGATATTCCACATTTCCTCGTTTTGAAGTTCTCATTCTCCTGTCAAGGATTGTGTCTTCATGCAGTTCTATAAGATATTCTGGGGAGAAATCATCTATAGAAGGAATCTAAACATGTTCTCCTTGATCATCAATCAAAGGAGGCTCATACAATTTCAAATTCTCAACATTAACAACTGCATACATTTGCATATAAGGAGGCAAATCCAAATGAAAGGCATTGTTACCAATCTTGTCAAGAATCTTGAAAGGACCATATCTAATTGGTTTCAGTTTTTTACCTTCCCGTTTAAGCCTCTCCTTACTAATGTAAAGCCAAACTTCGTCTCCAACTTGGAAACTATGATCAACACGATGCTTGTCATGTCTTGTCTTGTACTTGGCTTGACTCTTTTCCAACTGCTCTTGTACCATTTGATGTATCGACTGAA
>ML795066.1:25287-44549 GCA_009831015.1 Picea engelmannii | reverse complement strand
ATTTTTCCCTTTAGCTTGTCTAAAATTTTGCCAATCCATAGTAGCTTTTTGCATATATGCCAATGGGTAAAATTGTTTTTTAATTGCAACAATAAAATCATTCCAAGAGGTTAAAATTTTACCATGTTTCTTCATGTCCTCTTAGGTTTTGGCTTCCCACCAAATGAATGCTTCACTATCCAATCTTAAAGAAGCAAGTTGAATCTTAGTTTCATCATCTTGAATTTTTTGTATCCTACAATACACCTCAATCTGACGAATCCAGTTATCTAATTTCTCAGCATTTACCTCTCCATTATACATTGGCAATTCAAATTTAATATCAAGCTTTAACAAAAGAATTTGTGGAGGAGTTTTACCATGTCCCTTTGGAGAATTTGGAAGAGGTTGTGAACTGGTAGAAGAAGAGGAAGATGGAGGTGAGGGAGGTGGAGAAGCACCATTCCCTCCATTTCCATTTGGAGTTTTATCACCACTGTCTCCCTTGTTCTTTGAAGGGTTGAAGCCTTCACCTTGCAACCTTGTATTCCTTTCTTCCATCAAGAATTTCATCATTTCTCTCATTTCCATGAAAGCCTTTCTGAGATATTCATCTTCTGTAGGAATATGTTCATGTCTCTCTTCATGAGCCATACTTGGTGAATGCCTCCTTGAAGCTTGAGGTGATGATATATTTTTTCTTCTTGAAGGATGAGAACTTGGATCTACAAGTTGACCTTCTCCTCTTGTGAGTTTCAACCTTGTGAGCATCAGAAAACAAAACACTTGCAAATAATCAAGCCTTCAAAAACCTATTCTCTGATACCAACTTGATCTGAAAATGATAAAGGCTTGTATTCTTGAAAATATTTGCAAGTTTTAATTCAAGTGATCTTATGCAAATGGATCAATTTTGCAAACACAATTTTTTATAGAAATTACACATTCAAGATGCATATAATAAGCAACAAATAACAGTGAACAGTAAACACATAACACAGCAAATGATAAAGGAGTTCACCCCTCTCTTGGGATACATCTCTTGGTCCAGCTTCCAATGGATCTTTTATATTATTTTCTCAAAGTGATAAAATATGTGTTTTAAATTGCTCAAAATTACAAATAGATGGCTCCAATGGATTTAGAACATCCAAAAACCCCTAGCTGGGCTTTTTCGGCACCTGATTTGGCCAAAAATTGAAGAAGATAGGCTTCCTGGAAGTTCCCCTTCAAACTTGTTGTCTTTGGATCGCCAAAATGCACCTCTGTGTGTCCAACCTAGCACACGCGTTCATTTCCATTCTAAAACCTAGCACTGGGCGCATAATCGCAAAACTGCACAAATTGTAGAACGGTTAGGGAACCTAGCCCCTAACTGCCTAACTATTGGGCATGTGGCTTACCATATGACCGTGCATAGAAAAGGGCTAAACTCCAATCAAATGAGCAACCGACAAGTGTCGGCACGTGGATTAAACCATTGGTAATTAAACTCCCACGCAATGTATGGACCACCGGTCATATGTGTTGTGGGCTCCGTTTGAATTACGCGCGTGAGTAGGTCATATGTTATACGTATATGAACGGGGGCTACGGTTAGCCCCAACCCTGTCCGCACCCAAACCACAACACATTACAATTCAAATAATTTTAAAAACCATTTATATAACAAGAACCAACAGTGGGCGTGCCAGTTGGGCGGCCCTTCCCAAAGCTCTTCCCCTGCCCGAAGGTCGCAGGGTTGAGTCCTACCGACTACACAAATTTTAAACCATTGCCAAGGTGACACGTGGCGGCTCTTGCTTGGGCCACATGTCACCAATCCATTCACCACCAAGATGCCATGTGTCAAGAAATGATTCGACCGTTCAACTGCCAACTATCTGCCACTTCAGCGTATGTCCCTACCACGTCACCATACGGCCGTGCCACATTAGCATCCGTACGGACTGTACAATTAGCAAATTTTTTTTGCCTTTTTGACTATTTGAACAGAACGCGATATCTCACTCATCCGACATCCATTTGAACCCGAACGAGTGTTGTTGGGTTCGTGATGATGAGGCCTACGCACCCATTCAATTTGAAGTGATTCCGAGCACTTTGAATTTTGAGCAAAATTTGATCCCCTGGATCACCTCATAACCACCCAGAAAGACGAAGAAGTTCATAGGGAAGATAGTACACCAATAGGAACACTTTTCCTCGAGAAATAGGAAGAGGATGAGGTAGAGGTGGTGAAATAAAGTGTTTTGTCTATGTAAATATTGAACACAAGTCTTTGGAATGTCTCGATAGAAAAAGATATGGAGGTGGTGAAGCTCACATTTCAGAAGTGCAAAGGTGAAATGTTGAGGCAGAATATGCAGAAGGTGGAAGATCCTTAATCATGAGAAAAATTCTCTTGAAACTAGAAAAGGAAGCGGAGAATCTATTCCAAAGAAACATTTTATTTAGAACTGCTTGTAAGACCAAGAATAGGGTATGCAAGGTGATAGTTGACAATGGAAGTACGGATCTAGTATCCACAAAGATGGTGGAAAATCTGGAATTGGAGACAATTGCACATCCGAGCCCATACAAGGTTTCGTGGTTGCAAAAAGGACATCAAGTAACCGTCACTAAAAAATGTTTAGTTGAATTTAAGATAAGAGGTTATAGAGATGATATTTTATGTGATGTAATTCCCATGGATGTCTATCATATTTTGTTGGGGAGACCGTGGCAATATGACAGAAATGTTGTTCATGATGGGAGAAAGAACACGTACACCTTGGAGAAGAATGGTAGGACACATATGTTGTTGCCAATTGAAGACAAGAAGATGAAAGCAGAAGCAAGCAATACTATACTTCTCATGAGTGGGAAGGAACTCCTTAGAGAAGTGAAGAAGGAGGAAGAAATGAAATTTGTTGTGGTGAGAAAACCTAGAGTCATCTTGACCTGTACCAAGATAGATGATCTACCTGAGGAAATTCAGGAACTGCTAGAGAATTTTGTTGATATAGTGGTGGATGATCTACCTTATTCGTTACGTACCATTAGGAGTATAATCCATCACATTAACCATATACCAGGAGTGAGTTTACCAAACAAAGCAGTGTACAGACTGACATCGCAGGAGAATGAGAAAGTTAAGAAGCGAGTCCAGGATTTGATGGACAAAAGGTTAATCAGAGAAAGCTTGAGTCCATGTGTTGTGCCAACAGTGTTAATTCCAAAGAAGGATGGTGGATGGAGGATGTGTACAGACTCAAGGGATATAAACAAAATCACTATCAGGTATAGATTTCCTTTACCCAAGATGGATGACTTGATGGATTGCTTGAGTGGAGCAAGGTTTTTTTCAAAAATTAATTTGAAAAGTGGATATCATTAGATTAGAATGAGGGAAGGTGATGAATGGAAGACAACATTCTAGATGAATGAGGGACTGTATGAATGGCTTGTCATGTCATTTGGCTTGACTAATGCACCAAGTACTTTTATGAGGTTGATGAACGAAGTCTTGAAAGATTTCATTGGGAAATTTGTTATTGTGTATCTTGATGATATATTGATCTTCAGTAAGAATGAGGAAGAACATATGAGATATTTAGCTTCATTGATGAGGAGGTTGCAGCAAGAGAAGTTGTTGATAAATATGAAGAAGTCATCTTTCATGAAGACAGAGCTCATTTATTTGGGTTTTGTGATCTCTTTGAATGAGTTGAAGATGGATCCTGAAAAGGTAAGAGCGATCAAATAATGGCCATCACTGAGGAATATCTTTGAAATCAGAAGCTTCCATGGACTAGCCAGTTTTTATAGGAAGTTCATCAGAAATTTTAGTGGGATTTGTGCACCAATGATGGACATAGTCAAGAAAAGACATAAATCTTTACATTGGACAGAGGAAGAAGAGAAAAGTTTCAAGTTATTAAAGGAGAAGATAATTGGACAGCCAGTTCTGGTTTTTCGAGACTTCAGTAAAACATTTCAAGTGAGATGTGACGCAAGTGGATTTGCAATTGGAGCAGTCTTAATCCAAGACAATAGACCAGTTGCATACTTCAGTGAGAAGTTGAACAAGACCAATATGAAATATTCCACGTATGACAAGGAATTTTATGCAGTCATACAACCATTGAAAAAATGGAGGCACTACTTGGTTCCGAAAGAGTTTGTTTCATATAACAATAACCATGCTTTACAATTTGTAACCAGACACAAGAAATTGAACCAAAAACATGCAAAATGGGTTGAATTTATGAAAAACTTTAATTTTTTTATAAAGCACATTTCTGGAAATGCTAACAAGGTTGTTGATGCGTTGAGATGGAAATGTTTGATTTTGAAGGAGTTTCGAGTCAATACCTTAGGTTTTGATAGCCTCAAGGAAATGTACAGAAATGATTCAGATTTCAAGGATGCTTATGAAGCATGTGAGAATCATGTTTTAAGAGACAAAAGAAAATAGATTGAATATATGATTCTGGATGGATTGTTATTCAATGGAAATCAATTGTGTATCCCAAGGAGTTCTATGAGAGAAAACCTTTTAAAGGAAAAGCATAGTGGGGGGATTGGCTGGACATTTCAGCCATGATAAGACATTCACGCAACTGAACTGATTATATTATTGGCCAGGGATGAGGACAAATGTCAAGAAATTTGTCAACCGATGTAGAATTTCCCAACATGCAAAAGGGAAAAGAAAAAATGCAGGGTTGTATCAACCATTGCCAGTACCAGAGAGGTCGCGGGATGCAGTAAAAATGGATTTTGTATTAGGACTACCAAGGGCATAGAGAGGTTGTGATTCCATATTCATGGTAGTCGACAGATTCTCAAAAATGGCACATTTCATTCCATGTCAGAAAAACAGTGATGCAACAAACATTGCAAATCTGTTTTTCAAAGAAGTTGTTTCACTTCATGGTTTACCTAGGAGTATTGTTTCAGACAGAGATACCAAATTTGATGGTCATTTATGGAGAACGCTATGGAAGAAGCTGGAGACAAATTTATCTTTTAGCTCAGCATATCACCCTCAGACGAATGGACAGACCAAGGTAGTAAATCAAAGTTTGGGAGACTTACTAAGAAGTTTGGTAGCTGAACACCATACCCGGTGGGATCATATTCTTCCACAAGCAGAATTTTCATACAATGACTCACCTAACAGGAGCACAGGATAGAGCCCATTCTAGATAATGTATGGAGTGCAGCCAAGATGAGTATCTGAGTTGAGAGACTTGGATCAAAGTGAGTTCAAAAGTGTTGGACCAAAATACTTTGAAGCAAAGATGCAAGAGCTCCACAGTTAGATTAAAGAGCGATTGCAGAATTCCAACCAAGAATACAAGAGAAGAGCAAATCAGCATAGGAGAGAGATTCAATTCGAAGTGGGAGATAGAATTTCCATATGGTGTGGGCATATCACCCATATTCAATGTAGAAAATATGTATCCTTACATATCAGATGGAGAAGGAAGTGAAGAAAATCAAAAGGAGATTCAATGGGTCAAACAGATGCTCGTAGCTGAAAAGATGCAGATGGAAAAGATCATTGATCAGAGAGTCGGCAAGAAGACCCGGAGGAAGACATATTTTGAATACTTGGTGAAATGGAAAGGACACCTGATTGAGGATGTTGGTTTGGAAAGCAAAGCAAATATCCAGAAACATGGACAGACGATGCAGGAGCTCATGAAAAGGAGTTCATGAATTTTTCAGCTAGAGGAGTATGATGCAGGAGCATCGCAAGAAAGCACAAGTGAAGGACAGTTGGATATGCACCAGCGTGCATTTTGAAATGTTTTAAATTTCAAAGGAGAAATATTAATGTAATATCTGAAAATATACTTTTGATTTTATGGTTTGGAGATTGTAACACAGATCTTGAGCAATTGCACTCATCTGTCAGTTGAAGGCATTTAATGTAATAAATGTAAAGTAGATGTAGTCTTTAATTTTATAAGATATCTTAGAGTTGTAGGAGGGAAAAAATCGAGAAAGATCCCTCATATGTATTGTATTGTATCATTATTCCCATTGTAATGGTAAGAGCAGAGAGTAGAGGAGAACATAGAGTGTAGAATTTGTATGACTAGATAGTTGTTGCTATCAAACCCATGTACAGAATCACTTGGATTAATATAAGAATTCTTTGATCCAATTTCATGGTGTTGATGTGTTTATTGTTTGTAACTATTTGAATGGTATCCTTATAGTTTTCTCATATTCTCTATTATGAATTTGTTTCAATGTTGTTTGTGTATGATTTCATATTGAATGTATGAAGTCTGTGTGAGAGGGAGAGTATGAGTTTCAATTGTTTCTCTTCCTGAGAATTCCTGCAAAGAGTGCGTTGACAAGAATCTGAGTTTCACCTCAAAAAAGATCAGGAGAGATATCGTTGTTCTCATACCAGTAGAGTGAAAGTATACCACAGAACCGTGCAAGTTGTGCGCAGGTTGAGAAGAGTCTTAGACTTTTTTTCCAACCCAGGTGAGCAATTAAATAATTCTGTTGCAAGGAGTGCATAGAGTTGGAAGGTATTAGATGGTCAGAGATTATCGTGAATTCTGCAAGGAGTGCACATAGGATTCTTTAGAATCCATAAGTTTGCAGAAAAATCAAGCTCAGGAAGGATGGAGACTCTGAAGAGTTCAGAAAAGAGATGAGGGTTGAAGTCACCTCAATAAGTCAAGATCATAAAGGTTGACGTCGAGTTATTTGGTCAGGAACATCGAGAACCTGAATGGACGATGGAAGTTCTTGGAGGGAGAAACACTAATACCCATGGACCGTTAGATCCAACGGAGTTGCAGGGAAGATAAGAGTGAAATTATTTCAAGAGACATAAGCTCAAGAGGGATAGTAGTCATTAGATCGGAAAGGGAGCAAGCTGTAGATTTTGTGCTCGAGAATTTCGGCATTTCGGGAATCAGAAGTTGGAGGTTCAAGGAAGGAACCATTCCAAAGTCTCGATACGCGAAACCTCGATGCGCTCGAAGGTGGGCCCAAGGTTTTGACTGGCGGGCATATGGTTGAAGGATAAGGGAGAAACTAGCTAGTGTTAGGCCCCATGTCAGAGGATTGGATTTCAGGAGTTCGGCAAGTCAAGGTTGGCTCAAAACAGAAGCCCCGAAATCGCGAAACGTGAAATACCTTTTGGGGTTAAGTCTGTGGTCACGTCGACGGTCGCGTGAAGTGGAGGTTCGCGCCTAGCACTTGTTCATGTGGGTGTATCTTCTAGAAGGACCTATGGTCATACTTGCAAAGATTCCAGTGGGAACTAAGGAGCCAATTCGGCTCATAGAAGAGTGAAGATCCAAAGATCGAGAGGTCAGTGGACCTTGCTGAGGAGGTAGTGGGGGTCTGCGTCAGAAACTCAAGAAAGGAACTGATAAATACAATGGGAATCTTTCTCTTAAATTCTTTAATTAAGGAGATGTTGGATATTTTTCTTCCAAATTTCCCTATCCAAAATAAGAAGAAAGTGATGATGAAAGAAATTTCAAGGAACATAGAAAGAGCAAAACCAAAAACAAAAAGAAGACCTTTTACACCAAAGAGGACAATAGTTCATCTAATGAAAGTGAAGATGAATAGTTAGAACATATATTTGTGGGTATAGAATCCCAAGATAATCCTTCTAAAAATAATTTTGAGATTTGGGAAAACTCTGAGTTTGAAGGAGAAGTATACCCAGAAAAAAAACTAACCAGTCCTTTGGATGAATCTAGAAAGTATAAAAAGAAGAACTAGTTACCTAGGGGACAACTACTTCAATTTGAATAAGCACAACAATTAAGAGAAAATGAAGTTTCAAAAACTATCAAAGAATCAGAGAAAATCACCATTGACCTGAAGACTCAACTTCAAGAATCCAAGAGAAATAAGGAAGTCTTGAATAAACAAATCAATGAAAAACAACAATATTATAAGAAGCTATAAATTTAAATTGTTCAACTAAAGAGGGAACATGAGAAAGGAAACAACCAATCAAGATTTGAGAACAGTTCAAAAAATTTGAATGAAATTATTAATAGTCAAATATCACCAAACAATAAGATAGGACTAGGATATGATCAAGATTCAACCATTGCAAAACAGAAGACTGACAAACAACCAATCAATTATGTAGATTCTCTTAGAATCCCCTTAAAAGAGGAATATAACAAGGGGAAGAAGGTACCATTAAATATTGGTCCTAATAAACAGAATTCAACACCCCCTACAAAATAAAACGAAGACAGAAAGAATATCGTGACCAGAAAGACTCCCCTTAATAGATATCAACATATCTTCCTTGGATATTGCTACTCTTGCAATAATTTTGGACATAAAGAAGTACATTGTAAAGCCTATAGAAATTAAAATCCTAAAAATGTCCAAAGATATAAGAACAACAACAATAATGCAGAGAAAAGAAACTATAATTCATTCTCACATTTACAAGATTACAATGTTGAATGTCACAAGTGCAACAATTATGGTCATAAATCTAGTGAATGTAGATTTCCAATGCAATCCTTGAATACAAGCATTCCCAACAATAAATATAAAAAGATATGGAAAGAAAAACATGTGGAAGAAAAGGTAAAAAAATGTAAAGTAGCCCTCTATGCCAAGAACAAAAAGTGTCAATGGTATATTGACAATGTATTCTCTAAGCATATGAAAAGAGATAGGAGCAAATTTCTCAATATGGAAAAGAAGGAAAAAGGAAGTCTCGCATTTGGAGATAATGTATCTGCCAAAATACTTGGAAATGACACAGTCACTTTGGTAAACAAGAAAAAATAAAGCAGAAAATTTGTTACTAGTTGAAAATATGAAGCCTAATCTTCTAAGTGTAAGCCAAACTTGTGATCAAGTACATATACTCATTTTTTACTCCCAGAAATGTGAAATCGGGAAGGAAGGATCAGGAAAATTAGGATATATTGCACCAATAACCTTAATTAATGTATATATTTTAGATTATTAAAAAGAAGAAGAATGTTACATAAGTCAAGTAGATGAAAGTTGGTTGTGGAACAAAAGAATGGGACACTTGAACTTTGACAATCTGATCAAATCTAGTACAAACAAAATAGTGAAGGACATTCCAAAGGTTATAAAACCTTCATACCTTGTTTGTAAGCATTGCCAACTTGGGAAACAAACAAGATTCGGATTCAAGACAAAAGAATACTCTACATCAAGACCCTTCGATCTTGTCCACACTGACCTTTGTTGACCTACTAGGACTAGAAGTATACAAGGGGAACATTACTTCCTATTGATTATTAATGACTATATAAGGATGACCTGGATATACTTCATCAAAGAAAAAGCACAGAAATTTGAAAAGTTTAAGGCATTAAAAGCTTATGTGGAGAATGAGATAGATCTCAAGATAAAATTTCTGAGGTCAAACAATAGAGGGGAATTTACCTATAAATAATTCAATAAGGTTTGTGAATATCATGGAATCAATAAACAATTTTCATCTCCAAGAACTCCTCAACAAAATGAAGTTCTTGGAATGAAAAACAAAGTTGTTCAAGAGCCTCCATAAACAATGTTGAATGAATCCAAACTTCCAGATAAGTTTTGGAGAGATGCAATATATACAATAGTTCACATACTCAACCGAGCACAACTTATAGTTAACCATGACAAAACACCTTATGAGCTATGATTTGGTAGGCCAAACATCAGTCAAACACTTCAGAGAGTCTTTGGGAGCACATGCTATATTAAGAGGGATGATGATAACCTAGGAAAAATTAATTCTAGATCAAATGAGGGGATATTTATTGGTTACTCACCCAACAAAAGGGATTACATATCCTATAATATAAGATTTCACAAAATAGTGGAAAGTGAAAAAGTAAAAGTAGATGATCTAAAATTGAGTAAAATCAAATCTCAATATAAATAAAAAAATTGATGAATGAAGAAGAACTAGTGATGATAAAGAAGATGGTAAATAACAAAATGAAGAAGATATTGAATAACTACAAGAGAATGAACCACAAACTAATGAAGAAAAGGATCAGGAAGAGACACCCATGCCAAAAACACCATCAAAAAAAGTTAAAAAGAATCACCCTGAAAGTCAAATTATAGTGGACAAAAGTGCAAGAGTGGAAACAAGAAGAAAACTCATATATAGATCAGAATAGGAAATGCTTTCTCTGATAGAACCTAAAAACTTTGAAGAAGCCATCAAGAATGAATATTGGATAAAATCAATGAATGAAGAACTTGACCAAATAGAGAAAAATCAGACCTGGGAACTAGTCCCAAGACCAAAAGACAAACATGTGATAGGGACCAAATGGATTTTCAAGAATAAACTTAATGAAAATGGAAAGATTATAAAGAATAAAGTCATATTAGTATGCAAGGGTATATTCCCAAGTTTAAGGAATTGACTTTGAGGATATATTTTCCCCAGTGGAAAGATTAGAAGCTATCATAATGTTTTTGGTAATTGCATGCTTCAAAAACTTCAAAATATATCATATGCATGTCAAGTCATCATTTATAAATGGAACCTTAGAGAAAGAAGTCTATTTAGAACCACTTGAAGGATTCAAGTCAACAGAAAATCATGAGTATGTATGTAAACTAAAAAAGGATTTGTATGGTCTTAAACAAGCTCCCAGAGCATGGTTCTCAAGGATTGATAACTATCTACAACAACAATGATACAAGAGAGGGACTATTGAAAATAACCTATATATCAAAATTGAAGAACAAAATATGATTTTTGTTGCAGTATATGTAGATGATATCATTTTTTAAAGTAATTTGAATATATTGAGCAAACGGTTTGCTACATAAATGCAGAAAGAATTTGAGATGTTTGTTCTAGGTGAACGAACATTCTTTTTGGGTTTACAAGTTACTTAGACAGACAAAGGGATATTCATATCCCAAACCAAATATATCAAAGAAATGATAAATAAATTTCAAATGGAAGATTACAAACCTATGAGAACTCCCATGGTTACAGGATGAAAAATAAGTTTAGATGATGATTCACCAAAGGTAGACCAAACCATGTATAGATCAATGGTTGGTAGCCTATTATATGCAACATCAACAAGACTTGATATTGTACAAGCTATATGATTAATAGTCATATTTCAATGTCCACCTAAAGAGACTCATTTGAAGGCAGTAAAAGGATATTCAGATATCTAAGAGCTACCTTCGATTTTCGATTATTGTATCCAAAAACAAAAGATTTTACATTAAAAACATATACTAATGCAGATTGGGTTGGTAGTGTTGATGATAGGAAGAGCACTAGTGGAGGAGCATTCTTTCTAGGAAAGTGTCTATTATCATGGCTAAGTAAGAAGAAAACATCTATATCACTGTCAACAATAGAAGTTGAATATATTGTTGCTGCCACCTGTTGCACTCAAGTAATTTGGATGAAACAAACCATAGAAGACCTACAAGTAAAGTATGATCATCCAATTCTTCTTAACAATGACAATATCGATGCTATAAACCTCTCTAAGAATATTATGTTGCATTATAAAACAAAACATATCTCAATTAAATACCATTTTCTGAGAGATCATGTTTCTCAAAAGATAGTCAAAGTGGAATATGTTAATACTAAAGAGAAAATTGCAGACATATTCACAAAACCTCTACCAAGAAGTTCTTTTGAAAATATTCAAAAGAAATGGGAGTAATTCCCATACCTCGTTAAAACTGCAAAAGATTCATTAGACAGGGGGAGCACATGCATAGGGGGGGAATCATCTCAGAGAGAGAAAAGAAGCATCCCTTCTGTCATTGCTTTCAAAGGGGGAGGATACGCAGTAAAATAAGTAGTAAAACTCAAAAATATATTGAAAGGATATTTTACTAAGTTGCCATCAATGCCAAAGGGGGATATTGTTGGAAAATGAGTTTTCATTGATGTCAACCATGGAAAACATGTGCAAAAGAATGCACAAGAGGAAAGAAAAGCTTAGGAGAAATAACATCCTCTGTAGAAAGATATCCTTTGTAGAGGATCATGGAATTGTGATCGTTCCCTTTTGAATTTCAGGAGAAATCACAACCATGGAATCAAGCAGAGTTCTGGATCGTTAGATTGGGAACTAGGTAAGCAAGAGTCATCAAATCTAGTTGATAAATTTTAGGTATAAATAGAGTCGTCATATTGAACCTTTAAATCCATAGCCATTCTATTGGGTTGATGACTTATGTGGTCATTCGGAGTTGAACGTTCCAAGCATAAATGAGTTTGAAATGGGTGGAATCCCCGAAGGATAAAACCACAAAATAACGTAGGTATTCGATCAAGTCCATAATAAATCATCGATCATCAGATCGAATAGATCGATCTTCAGTCGTCAATCAAAGTCGAGAAGAACTTTATAAATTTTCAGACTCTATAACTTCATCACTTCATTGATCAAGTCCATAATAAATCATCGACTGTCAGATCGAATTGATCGATCTTCAATCGTTGATCAAAGTCGAGAAGAACTTTATAAATTTTCAGACTCTGGAACTTCACCACTTCGATGATTATTGGAGACAAGGCAGAGGCATGAAATTGTGAAATCATGAAATCCCACTATTCATCTGATCTGATAGGTAGATCAGTTGAAATCCCAGTCGTTGATCATGGTCATCCAGCGTTGACCCTCTGGGCGTGAATAAATTTGAATCAACCAAAATCCCTGGAGGTCGAAATGGAGAAATCATGCAAACCATCTATCTAGGATCCCTTTGAGACCTTTCTCAATCGTTTGATCAAGAAGTCTAGAGGAATGATTCGGGAGGGAGACATGTGGTAGAACAAAAATATGATATGTGGCCCAATCAACTGGTGACAAGGGTTAAGGCCCATTTGGCACATAAGTTCTGTGTGATCTGGGATCTTTTCATCGATGTGTTTTATTAAATAATTATATTAAATGAGCATAAAATGGAGTACACCATAAAGAAGGAATAACTTAGTAATGAAGAGACATATGCATTATATATGAACATAAAAAAACTTGATAACGGAGTTCGACCCTGATGGACTACGTCTCTGGTTCCTACTCTCAAATGGGTAGGCCTTTTTATTAACTTAGCAAAATAATTTGGAAAAATACATAAGTATACCTTATTCTGGAGTTAAGTTGCAGAAGCTTTGCTCATATTAGAAAACAAACAATACCATTGAATTCGTGGCGTCGAATTACCCAAAAATGATTGTCTCCACAACTCGATTTGAGTCTAGCACTTCCAGGCCCTTGAGAAAATTCATCTTGATTTTCGTTCCTTCATCCTTCATTAATGATTGTCCTTTGCATAATTTTGCATGCCTTGGTACAGCCTCTCGCACACCCTGGTATCCCCCCCGTGCATTGGTAGAACCTATTTTTAAATTAAAAAGGGGATGGATTTACCAACCCCGACCGTTTGGCCCAACGGTTGGCGGAGGTATTATTAGGTGCTAGTATTGGGGGAGGTCTCGGGGTCAAACCCATAGGCCTCCTCCCTTTTGCTTGTTTGTTTTAAACCATGGAAATTTCCTTCGTTAACTTTGGGAATGATGATAGATTTGGCGGATTATTGTTTGGCCAATCCGATATGGTGGGATTTGTGATAATAGTGGTGCCAACCCCGCCAATATATATATATATATAGATAGATAGATAGATATTTGGTTCTTGGCCCACATTGGGTGTTTTCCTGCTACAACGTGGCATCCTCCCAGTGGAACACGTCACCACTGATGTACCTTCAGCACCACGTCACCACTCATGCTCTATCAAATTTCCACGTCATCTGACAGGTAGTTATACGATCTGCCACATGGCTATAAAAAATGCCATGTGGCACCTTCTAATTGGTCCAAAAATTTGAACGGAAAGACCAAAAATGAGTGACACATGGTAGCCTCTAGTGTTGCCACGTCATCATGATGACATCATGATGATGTCAGAAAGACACATGTCGCCCTCTACGTGTGCCACGTACTCCTGTATGGATGATGACATCATCTGTACTGATGTTGACGTCAACAGTACAGATGTTGACTCATCCATGCTGACCAGGCTAGGTTGACCAAAAGTTTGACCGAAAATATATTTAGATCAGTAACTCTGTTTGACGAGTTGTTTATGCCATTGGAAATCTTGCAATGTTCTCTTCGCGATGATGCCAATTTAACTACGTTTTGAGGACTCTGAATTTTTTCCATTTCTCTGTCTGTTGAGGCCATTTTGAGCTTCCTGAGTTGCTTCTGTGAATTTTGAGTTATCCTTAGTATCCTCTGGATCCTTTTTGGATCACGCCTTCCTACTGAGAGATTTTTGGACCACCAAAATCTTTCACCAATCAACAGATAAGTGAGGGAAGAGTTCCCTCACCTTGTCCTTCTCAATCCACTTTGCCTTGCTTGGATGTGTGCCCATTAATCCCACTCGAGGATAATCAACATCACCCCTGCGTGAAGTCCTCGTCCTTCGGTCCAAGATGATATCTTCCTTCAACTCATCCAAGTACTCAGGAGAAAACTCATCAACTTAAGGTATTGAAACTTCCTCACCCTGATCCATGACCATGGGAGGCTAAAAAAGTTTCAAGTTTTCTACATTTACAACTGAGTAGATCTGCATATAAGGTGGAAGATCTAGACAAAAAGAATCGGTACCACGGAAAACAAGCTTACTGGAATGGTGGTGGATTATCTCTGAGAAGAGATGTGACGATTTCTCTCATTTGCCACAAGATCATTACAATGAGGCTCTGAAGGCCTTTTTACAATAAACAGGAATGTCAAAAACCCTAGACATCCAAAAACCTAACCCTAGGAGATGAAGTGCCAAAAGTCATGTGGGCCTCGTTTGGGTAAGTTAGTACATCAACTTCCTGAGGTCCTAACTTTTGCATACAATTTTTGTTTTAGGTGCACGATAGCCTGTTGGAAAGGTATATCAGAGGTCATTTCGGACTATGGAAATCCCTAAAAACGTTGTTTAGGGCCTCAAAACGGCCCCACAAGTAAGGGACCCACAAACTAGGAAAAAACCTGCCAAATTGGAAAACTGTCAAAATGAACCAGTTAGAATAGGTGGGAAGACACCTACATCCATATGAATCAATACTCCCCCCTTAGGAAGCAATGGTATCCATTGCGTTGAGTTCCCCCATCAGATGAGGAAATTTCTACTGAATTTGGCCCCAGGTGAGCCACTTGCCTTGGTTGAGGAGCTACCATGCTTTGACAACTTGATAAAGATAGATCCTTTGTTGTCAGGTGCCCTTGATCTATGTTTCCACAAAATTATCATTGGATGCTTCTTTCATGCAGTCATTGTTGAGATCTGTTGGTGTCAACTTCTCTGCTATCTCTGAGGTGTCGAATAATGGTGGGAAATATGGTTGAAGGAGAGCCACGTTGAAGACTGGGTGCAGACCAAGGAAAGGGGGAATGTTGAGTGAAAATGAATTTTCACCCACAACCTTAGTGATGGTGTATGGGCCATACTGGAGTGAGAGAAGCTTCCGATGGGGCCCTATAAGGCATTATTTCTGCAAATGCAACCAAACTTTGTCGCCCAGTTGAAACTTATGTGGCACCCGGTGTTTATCATGGCGTTGCTTGTACTTGGAATTGGACTTCTGTAAAATATCTTGAACCTGTTAGAGGATGTGTTGGATTCTCTCAATGAACCAGTTGGATTTTTCAGATTCTGGTGGAGCAAGGGATGAGTCATCCGAGGTGGTCACCATGGGTAGTGCAACATCCATGGGGCCCAATGGTTGGAATCCCAACCCCACTTGAAAGGGGATATGGCCAGTTGAGCTATGCAAGGCTCTGTTGTAGCTATGATGGACATAGGGAAGACTCTCATCCCATGTGTGGGGGTGCTTGGAATTGTACATGCACGGGATATGTATGATCATTCAATTGACGACCTCAGATTTTCCATCTGTATGGGGGTGGAAGGCAGTGGATTTGGAAATCTTGGTATCCAGCAGTGACCAGAGGCTTGATCAGAATGTGTTGAGGAAACGAATGTCTCGATATGAGACAATGGTTTGTGGGATCCAAAAGTTTACCCAGACGCATTGAAAGAAGAGATTAGAAGTGGCTTCTACAGTGATGTTCTTCTTGCAGGCGGCCATAATCGCCATCTTGGAAAAGCGATCAACAACCACAAAAAACAGTCATTGCCCCTCTTGGTGGACGAGAGGGTCGACATGTAGTCCATTGATATGGATTCCCATGGCTTGTTAAGAGTAGGCAGAGGGGTGTACATGCTCTATTTTGTAGTGGTCGGTTTGGCAATAGCACAGGCGGTGCAGGACCTGATATACTTGTCGACATCCTGTCGAAGTTTCAGCTAGTATAAATGTTTCTACAGCACTTCCACTATATTTTTGACACCAAGGTGTCTTGCCACCCAACTGTAGTAAGCTTCCCAAATTATCTTCACGCACTCGCTTGATGGAACAAAGAGATGGCCCAAATGACACAACATCCCATCCTGAAGATGGAAATTAGCGACCACTGAGTTTGCTCCCAACATTTTGTAGGTGGTGGAGAAGTTAGGGTCTGTCTCATAGAGGTGGGGCCATCCATAGGTCTCATGGACACAAGATTCTAGCACCATGGTGAGTGCCATGACTAGAGGTCGGCTGAGGCAATCAACAACTCGGTTGGTACTTCATGTTTTATACTTGATGTTGAGGTGGAACTGATGTAAGTATGTGGACCACTTCTGACGGTTGTCATTCTGCAATTTTCCCTGGGTCTGTATGAACTGTAGTGGCTTATGATCTATGTGGATGAATTTATCCTTACCCATAATGTAATGTCTCCACTGGCGGTAGGCTTTCACAATGGAGAACATTTCTTCGTCATAAGTAGGGTACTTACTGACAACATCTGATAGTGTCTCACTATGATACGCCATGGGGTGGTCGTGTTGAGTGAGAACGTTGCCCACAGCATAGTCTGAAGCATCTATCTCGATATAAAAGGTATATTGCAGGTCTGGTAATGAAAGTACTGGGGATGAGCACAAACCCTGCTTCAATTCATCGAAGGCTTGTTGTTTGGATAGGCCCCACACAAATTTTTTGTTAGAAAAACAAGACTGCGGAGCAATAAAATAAAACAAATGCGGAAGAAAAACATAGAAGACACACAATACAAGAGAGACACAGATTTATGTGGTTCACCCAGTGTGGGCTACATCCACCAGAGAAATTGCCAGGTCCTTCCTTTATTATTATCCAGCAAATGAAGGGATACAACCTACAGCAAAACCCGTTGTAACTTCCTCTTCTTTCTCTCACAGTCTCCTCACTCAGAATACAATATTCACCATCAACCATGGCCGCAATACATTTACAAGGCAATTTTTCCTTCGAGGGATTTGCCCCGGAACCTCTGTTGGGGACCCGCTTTCCCCAAAACCCCGTAGAGGGGGTACCCCCCCTATGCACTCCCCCACGTGGAAGAGTGTACATACTTCTGGGGTGTAAATATTTCATGGGGTATAAACATGGCTGAAAGAAAGAACCTCTGAATCAGGAAGATAATCAGGCTCCATAACTAACAATCTCCCACTTGGAGACTGATCTCAATAACTCCACCGTTGTTGTATACGTTGGAGTCTGAACCTTCTTGGACTTGGAAAATTTCTCATCTTCATCTTCATTCTTGAAGACCAACTGAAACTGAGAAAGAACTCAGTTTCTCCCTAGTTACTCCCTTTGTTAACTTGTCTGCAGGATTCTAGCTAGTGTGTATCTTTTCCAACTACAAATGTCCATCCTCCAAGGTGGATTGTATGAAGTGGTACCTCAATTGTATATGCTTAGTCTTCGAATGGAAGGCTGAGTTCTTTGCAAGGTGAATGGCACTCTGACTGTCACAGTACAACCTGTTGTTCTCCTGCTTCTTTCCCAATTCCTCCATAAACCTCTGTAACCAAATCATCTCTTTACTAGCCTCTATAGCAGCAACATACTCTGCCTCTATTGTTGAAAGTGCAACAACCTTTTGCAGTTTCGAGATCCAACTTACTGTTGTTCCACCTATAGTAAAAACATACCCTGTGGTGCTCCTCCTGTTGTCTTTATCACCTGCCATATCTGAATCAACATATCCCCGTAGAAAAGTGTTTGAACCACCAAAACATAATGCATGAGTAGTAGTACCCCTCAAATACCTGAGAATCCACTTTACTACCTCCCAATGTTCTTTACTTGGATTGTTCATGTACCTACTCACAACTCCCACTGCATGTGCAATATATGGTCTTGTGCAAACCATTGCATACATCAAGTTGCCAACTGTTGATGAATAAGGGACCCTGGACATGTATTTTATCTCCTCTTGTGTCTTGGGACACATTTCCTTAGTTAATTTGAAATGGCTGGCCAAAGGTGTACTAACTAGTTTTTCATTTTGCATTATAAACCTCTCCAACACCTTCTCTGTGTACTCACCCTGAGACAATGTCAATTTGCGATTTTTTCTCTCTTGTTATTCTCATGCCAAGGATTTTCTTTGCAACACCCAAATCCTTCATCGCAAATGAATTGGCTAATTTCTTCTTCATTTATATCCTGCATATTAGTCCCTACAACAAGCATGTCATCTACATACAATAGAAAGATAATAATGCTTCCATTTTCTAGCTTTTTAAAATAAACACGGTGATCAGAATGACATCTACTATAACCTTGTTCTATAATAAACCTATCAAACTTCAAATACCACTGCCTTGGAGCTTGCTTTAGGCCATACAAGCTCTTCTTCGACTTGCATACCAAATTCTCCTTCCCTTTGACCTCATACCCCTGTGGTTGCTGCATATAAATCTCTTCCTCCAAATCCCCATGGAGAAAAGTTGTTTTTACATCTAACTGTTCAAGATGCAAATCTTCTACTGCCACAAGACTTAAAATAGTCCTAATTCAAGTCATCTTAACAACAGGAGAAAACATTTCATCAAAATCTATACCTTTATTTTGTGCAAACCCCTTTACAACAAGTCTAGCCTTGTACCATTTTTCTCCTCCATCTTCTTCCTTCAACTTGTAAACCCATTTATTATGAAATGCTCTTTTTCCCACAGGAAACTGAACCAAGTCCCAATTCTGGTTATCTTCCAAGGAATCCATTTCCTCTTTCATTCCTTGCTCCCACTTCTTTTTGGTGTCTACCTACATTGCCTCTTCATAACATTCTGGTTCACCAGAATCAGTCAACAATAAATAATACAATGAAGGAGAGTATCGTTCAGGGGGTA
>ML795066.1:0-23454 GCA_009831015.1 Picea engelmannii | reverse complement strand
ATTGGTTTCCATTTCGTTGCTTTATTTTTACCTTTCTCATTCCAACAATTTTGCATGGTGCATCATCACCCAAATGAACCTGTCCAAAATCACCTTGAACATAATCTAGAAAATGTTTCCTATGGGGTGTGGCATGAAATGAATCTCCTAAATCTACTACCCAAGACTCGCAAATATTATCTACAGAAAGAATCAAATCATCTTGTAACACATCACCTGTTACATTTGCTTCTTGATTTATCTCCTGTTGTCCATCTCTTTGTTTCTTTGAAGCTCTACAGTCATTCTTTAGATGTCCTTTCTTCCCACAATTACAGCACTCTATCTTTCCAAGTCTGGATTTGGATCTGCCCTTCCTAGAATTTCCACGGTTCCTTGAGCACTTTCCTCTATCCTTTTGTCTTCCCCTATTCTCCATGTTCAACGCATTACCTGATGTCTCACCTGTGCTTTTCCGTCGCATCTCCTCACTAAGGATAACACCAACAACATCATCAAATTTTAAAGTATTTGAACCAGAGACAGAGTTACTTACAGTCATGACCAAGCTGTTCCAGCTTTCTGGAAATGAGCACAAGATTAGAAGAGCCCTGACCTCATCATCAAAGTCCACTTTTACAAAACTTCGTTGATTAGTAACCGTATTAAATTCATTTAAATGATCTGCAACATACCCACCTTTTGACATCTTCATATTAAATAATCTCTTCATTAGAAATACCTTATTGGACGCTGAGGGTTTTTCATACAATTTGGCCAATGCGTCCATCAAACCCTTCGTTGTCTTTTCTTTGGAAATATTGAAAGCCACCGATGCTTCCAGGCTCAGCCGTATCATTCCTAGATCCTTTCTGTCAAGAATCTCACATTCTTCGTCCTTCATGGCCGTCGGCTTCTTTGCTACTCCACCCAATGGTAGGAATAGATCCTTCTGATATAAATAATATTCCATCTGCATCTTCCATAACTGGTAGTTTTGGTCGTTAAATTTCTTGACCCTAAACTTTCCATCTTCCGACATTGCTCCCACTTGAACCAAGAACCCTCTTTTTCTGCGAGTTAGCTTTCGCTCTGATACCAGTTGTTAGAAAAACAGGACCGCGAAGCAATAAAATAAAAAAAATGCGGAAACAAAACATAGAAGACACAGATTTATGTGGTTCACCCAGTGTGGGCTACGTCCACCAAAGAAATTGTCAAGTCCTTCCTTTATTATTATCTAGCAAATGAAGGGATACAACCTACATCAAAACCCGATGTAACTTCCTCTTCTTTCTCTCACAGTCTCCTCACTCAGAATACAACATTCACCATCAACCATGGCCACAATACATTTACAAGGAAATTTTTCCTTTGGGAGCTTCATCCCCGAACCCCCGTTGGGGGCCTGCTTGCCCCCAAACCCCCTAGCCTGGGGGATAGCCCCCCTGGACCCCGTAGAGGGGGTACCCCCCCCTCTGCACTCCCTCACGTGGAAGAGTGTACATACTTCTGGGGTGTAAATACTTCATGGGGTATAAACACGGTTGAAAGAAAGAACCTTTGAATCAGGAAGATAATCATGCTCCACAACCAACATTTTTCCTTACCACCATCCCTGGTTACTTTCCTGAGGGAACATGCGATATGAGATAATCCCAACACGAACCTGGGATAGAAATTGGGGAGGCCTAAGAAGCTCTAAAGCTCAATGAGTGTGGTTGGGGTTGGCCAATCACGGATGACCTAGATCTTGGTTGGATCCACATGCACACCATGTTGATCAATGATGTATCCTAAGTAATGGACCCTATCCATGTTGAAGGAGAATTTTTCCAAGTTTACATATAGTTTTTTCTGTCGTAGGGTGTGCAGAACCTGTTGAATATGCTACAAGTGTTCCGCCAAGTCTTGTTGTAGATGAGTATGTCATTTAGATACACCTCTACAAAATTACTGGTGAAATATCGCAAGATACCATCCATCATCCTCATAAACGTTTTTGGAGCATTTGTCAAACCAAAGGGCATGACCAACCATTCAAAAATACCTTCTTTTGACTTGAAGGTGGTCTTCCATACATCTATTTATTCTATTAGGACCTAGTGGTAGCCATACTTTAGATCAATATTACTGAAGTATTTGTCCCCCATGATCTAATTAAGGAGGTCGTTGATTAGGGAGAATCAGGTACCGGTTACAGACTGTGATTTTATTCAGGGCTCGGTAATCAATGCAGAGTCGCCAAGTCCCATCTTTCTTCTGCACCAGTACAATTGGGCTCCCACAAGGCAATGAGTTGGGATGGATGCACCCCTTGTGGAGAAGTTATTGGATCTACATCTTGATCTCCTTGTTTTCTAACAAAGAATGGTGGTAGACCAACCCATTGGGTAGAAGTGCGGTTGGGGTCAGATCAATGGGATTCTTGACCTGGCAATGCAAAGGTACCCTGATAGGAGAGGAAAAAATATCTAATTATTCTTCCATGACCTTATCCACTTGATTTTTTTGTGTGGAGAGATCGGTCGTGGAGGCCCTAGATGTGGTTGTGATATTTATCTTACTCTGAGAGAGAATCATGAAGAAGACAAATCTCTTAGTCTGAGAGATGACCTTCCTGCATTTCTTGGCAGAGATCAAGGAAATAGCACTAGGAGGGACTGCCTTGGGTATCCTGTACAATTTCCTGTTCAAAGTAATAATAACACTACTAGGCCTAGACTCGTATATAGCATGAAATTTCCATAAATAAGGTTGGCCCAAAAGAACATTACAAGATTCGAGAGGAGAAACATCACACAATACATCATCTTTGAAGGGATTTATGTCGTACGATAGTCAACACTTTTAGTTGACACGAAGATCGCTTCTTTCCTTAGCGGACCCAGCCAATGGTGTAGGGATTTGGGTGCAACGTTGTCGACAGGGCTAGCCACTTGAAGAAATCTATTGAGTTGAGGTTCTTTTGGCTACCGCTATCAACGATGAAGTGCAACAGGGTGCATTTTACCCACCTCTGTGAATGGAAAAGGTGCTCACCTTCTTTTGGATCATCTAGTTCATCGGGATGGAGCTTGGTGGTAGCAATGGTGGCACTGGGTTTCGCATCAATGATTTGTCTTCCCCTTTCTGGTTCTGACTCAGAGTCATAACCCGCATCTGATTCAATGGCTTTCACTTCGACCACCAGCGACTTCTTTGAGCGGCAATCAGCAGTGTTATGCCAAGGGCTCTTATGGAAGTCGCACCACTTGTCGATATCCTTCTTTGTCTTTTTGGTGTCCTTATTTTCTTGTGGCTTGGAGTGGTTTTCCTAATACTGTCCATATTTTCTCTGTCCTTTTTTCTATAGGTTGGGGCCGCCCTTTCCTGTTTTTTTCCGCGAGGGGTTCTCAGGAGCAAATTTTTGCGTCTTTTGTTTGAGCTTCTGCTTGATTTTGACGAGATATTAATAGGTCGTGCCTAAGGATGAGATGTACAGGAATTCCATTTTGGTATTGATGTATCTATGTAGAGCACTGTGATACTTGAGCACCAGATGTCGCTCTGAATATTTGATACCCAGCTTGGAGTGCAAGGTATAGAAGACATTTGTGAAATCTGGCACTGCTTGGTCTCTTTCCTGCTGCAATGTGGTCCATTTGGTATACAAGTCATCATAAATTCTGATAGGGTAGTATTGTTCCTTAATAGCATCCCTGAAGGATTCCTAGGTGGTCTAGAATGTAAATAATGAGGGTTCTTTTGTTTCCTTTTTCTCACAGAAAGTTTCCCACCAATATTTGACATGGGGAATGACTTTAAGGAGCGCAAAAGTATTTCTTTCTCTATTTGAAAAGTTATGGACAAAAAAATACCCTTCTAGTAGATTCAACCACTTGTCTACAACATCTATGTCTATCTGACCTTCAAATATAGGAATATCGAAGTTGATTTGTACCTTGAAGGGGGTGGTGCCTCCACTCAAGGAAGATGTGTCACCTATTGGTAGACGTTGAAGAATTTACGTGAAACTATCCATCATATCGTTCCTCTGTTGCATGAGGGCTTCCTCAAGAAACATTTTGAAAGGATCTCCTGTCCCATCATCTTTCTTTTCTCCTTCCATGAGAGGTCGTTTGGGCGTGCGAGATATTTTGTCCTCGAGAGAAACAAGCTCGAGACCCAATTCTTTGTACCCTAACCTCGTTGGGGACATGCATCAAGGCGACAAGGAGCATATCGCTCTGATACCAATGATCCATATTTTATGAGCAGAACAGAATGAATACATATTATTAAAATATGCCTAACATAGAATAACAGGGATACAATAAAATTGGTTTTCTATTCAATAAGGAAATAAGATGAAACTCTAAAATGCAGTGGAAAACAAGCTTGCTGGAATGGTGGCAGCATATCTCTGAGAAGAGATGTGACGGTTACGCTCATTCACCAAAATATCATTACAATGAGGCTTTTAAGGCCCTTTTACATTAAACAGGAATGTCAAAAACCCTCGACATACAAAAACCTAACCTTAGGAGATGAAGCGCCAAAAGTCATGTGGGCCCCATTTGGGTAAGTTAGTACATCAACTTCACGGGGTCGTAACTTTTGAATACGATATATATTTTAGGCGCATAATAGAATGTTGGAGAGGTTTATCCGATCACTACACATTTTTCTACACTGCACTATTGGAAAGGTCATTTCAGACTGTGGCAAGCCCTAAAAACGTTGTTTAGAGCCTCAAAACGGCCCCGCAAGTCAAGGACCCGAAAACTAGGAAAAAAAATACCAAACTGGAAAACTACCAAAATGAACCAGTTGGAATAGGTGGGAGGCCACTGAAATCCATATGGATCACCTTCACCCTTCAATCTCTCCTTGTTGATGTGAAGCCACACCTGGTCTCCAACCTGGAACTGATGATCAACCCTGTGTTTGTCATGTCGAACCTTATATTGTGCTTGAATTTTCTCCAATTGTTACCTGACTGCTTGGTGTACCTACTGGATCCTATGAATGAATTTGTGGGAGATGTATTCACTTATTTATTCATTTGAATCGGCATCTCTTCCATAAATCAAGTCCAAAGGGACCTTAGGAAAATATCCAAAACATGTCTCAAAAGGAGAACACTGAGTGGGGGATTGTAAGGCTCAATTGTAAGCATGTTGTACATAGGGTATTTGTTCATCCCATAACTTGGGATGCTTGTTTCGGTAGCCTCGAAGAAAAAGTACCACTATTCGGTTAACAAACTCTATATATTCGTCATTCTGTGGATGGAAAGCAATGCTTCTCTTCAACTTGGTGTCCATCATTCTCCACAAGATTGTCCAAAAATCCCCAAGGAATCGAGTATCTTGATTTGAGATAATGGATGTGGGTAACCCAAAGTGAACCCAAAAATACTGAAAGAAGAGATTATTAGTCTACTCAGCAGTGATATGATTTTTACATGGCATCAAGATACACATCTTTCTGAACCTATCCACTACAACATACAAATAGTCATGACCCCTTTTCGACATTGGTAACCCCCCTAAAAAATCCATGGAGATACTTTCCCATGGATGGGATGGAACAGGAGGTGGTGAGTATATCCCCAATTTTATATTAGTGGGCTTACAAGTAGAACACATCACACACCCCTTTACATATTTAGTTACAATTTCTTTCATCTGAGGCCAGTAAAAAAATCTCTACAGATGAGCCATAGTTTTTCCTACCCCAAAATTCCCAAACACAAGAGAAGTATGAGCTTCTCGTATTACATGGACTCGTTCACATGTAGGAAGACATAACTTTCCAAGATGGTATAGTTTTCCTTGCAGACAATAGTTCTCTACATGTGCACCACGGGTTAGCTTCTCAAATACTTCTTTAAAATCTTCATCAACGACATATTGTTCCATATAGCTATTATGAGATAAAGAAGAATTCTTCAAAATAATAGAAGCAACAATAGGAGGTCTAGAAATCATATCAGCTACCTTGTTACTTGTACCTTTTTTGTATTTGATTACCAAATGAAATTTTTGAAGGAAACCCATCCACCTGTAATGTTGATATTGTTGAAGCTTGGTTTGTGCTTGGAGATATTGTAAGGGTTGATGATTTGTATGCATGATTGTTTCCTTCACTAAAAAGTAGTGCTTCCATTTCTTTACGCTTTGAACTAATGCATACAACTCTTTATCATACATAGGATAGTTAAAAACAGCTTGGTTAAAAGTTTCATATTGGTAACAGATAGGCTTACAATATTGCATCAATACTGCACCCATGGCGTACCCGTTGGCATCTGTCTCGATCTCGAAAGTTTGTTCAAGATTTGACAGTGCTAATATTGGTGTGGTATTGATCTTTTCCTTTCAAATGTCAAAAGCTTTTTGTTTCTTTCCTCCCCACTGAAAAGTGTTCTTCACACTGGTTAAGGCATGCAAAGGATCTGCAATAAAAGAGAAGTTTGAAATGAATCTCCTCCAGTACTGGACTACACCTAAGAAGATTTGTACTTCAGTTACACTTTTGGGCTCATTCCAATTTACAATTACATTAATCTTGGAAGGATCAATTTGCAATTGTCCTCCCCCCTACAATATGACCTAAGTACAAAAGTGCAGTCTTACCAAATTTACATATGGACAATATTACATACAACTTTTCCCTTTGAAAATTATCCAATACTTTCTTTACATGCCTTACATGCTCATCCCAAGTCCCACTAAATATAAGAATGTAGTCTAAATATACAATCACAAAATCATCTAGAAATGGCTTGAATACATCATTCATCACATGCATGAAGGTTGTCGGAGCATTACAAATCCCAAACAACATAGCTAACCACTCAAACAATCCTTTTTTGGTTTTAAAGTAAGTTCTCCACGCATCTTTTTCTGTAACTGTGATCTGATGGTATCCACTGCGCAAATCCAACTTAGTGAAATAAAAAACATTTTTTAATTGATCAAGTAAATCATCCTATGAGGAAGAGGGTATCGATTTTTCACCATGATTTTATTTAAGTCTCGGTAATCGACACACACTCTCCATGTTCCATCCTTATTTGGCATCATCACGATTGGAGAACCACAAGGAGATGAGATGGGCCTGATGACCCCTTGATCTAGTAATCCTTGTACCTACTTTTTGATCTATGTCATCTCTAAAATTGACATCCTGTACATGTGCACATTAGGAAGAGAAGAATCATGTTGAAGATGTATTTCATCTTGGATTTCCCTCTTAGGAGGTAATCCATCTGGTTCTTGTAAAATATTATCATACTTAGAAACAATATCAATTAATTATTTCTTATGAGAAGGATCACATCCTTGGAAAGCATCGGATGTTCCGACATCCTTTTCCCTTACGACCATGAGTACATATCTCTTATTAGTGTTTATGAGTCTCTTCATTTTTCCTACACTAACAAGTGTTGTGTATACCCTCTTGTTGTGGGATATAAAAATATATTCCACTTCCCCTTTAGTAAGGTGATATTTGTTCTCATGACGAAAGAAGATTATTTTTCTATCATAAAGATAAGGACTCCCCAGCACTATGCCACATATATCAAGTGATACAACATCCAAATCCACTTCATCAATCAACTTTGAAGCAATAGAAAATTTGACCCTACATTGCTTGGTGGCATTAAGTTTTGCTTTATCACATACCCAACCAAGAGGATAAGGCTTTGGAATTGGTTTAGTTTCAAGACCCATATTTTTGACAAGTGCTTCAGATATCAAATTTACTTGGGAACCCGGATCAAATAATGTATCTATCTTAGTGTGCTTAGATACAACTAGTATGTGAAATAATTCATTCCTCTTTCTTTCATCGTCATGAGATTTGTTATTGGAATTTGAACTAGCATGAAGGGAATCTTTATCTTGTACTCCAACCGCCTTTGTCTCCTGAATCGAAACCAAGATCTTGTTGCACTGTAACAACGGTCTTTGTCTTCCCCTTTCCACCGAATTGTTTCGGTCTTTTCTCTGGATGTAGTTTCCAACAGTGTTCATCAATGTGACCATTCTTCTTGCAATGAGTGCAAGATGGATTTATTTCTTCCCTCTTTATAGTGGTGGCATTTTTTTTGTTCCTTTTAAACTTCTTATGTGGGAGATTGGAAGGTTTATTTGTGGGATCTTCCTGAACATGTTTTCCCTTGTTCTCAAGGTGAGTGTCTTGCACGCAAAATTCATCAAGACTGGTGGGGTTAAACAATAGTAAAGTATGACAAATATAACTATGAAGTGCACCAATATACTTCATTAAAGTTTCATAAGAATCCAAATGAATGTTTAATGCAAGAGATTTCTTCCTAAATTCTTCCATGAACCTTTAAATAGTTTGACCTTTACTTTGTCTTAAAGATTTCCATTCCATCATTGCTTTATGTAAATAACCTAATGGATAAAATTGCTTCCTTATCACTGATTTAAATTCCGACCATGAGGAAATAATATTACCACACTTACTTCTATCATGAAGTTTTCTCTCCCACCATACGAGAGTGGTGCCTTCCAACCGAAGAGAGGCCAATTGCACTTTAACTTCCTCTTCATCAATATGTTGGAAACAGAAATATACTTAAACCTATCGGATCCAGTTATCTATCTTTTTAGGATTAGAATCTCCATTAAACATAGGTAAGGAAAATTTTACATCAAGATTTAATAATGGTTTCTTAAAATAATCTTTATGGATAGAATGATGAGAATGATGAGAATTCTCAAAGGAATAAGAGCTAGAACTTGATGGTGAAGATGGAGGCTCGGGAGGGTCTCCTCCAGCCCCTTGATTCATTGAATCATTATCATCTGCTTGTGCTTCCTTTTTCTTCCCTTTATTCTTCATCCTCTTCTCGTAATCTCCATACATTCTCTCAACCATTTCTGACATGCGATAAAAGACCATATGAAAGTTTTTCTCATGTTCATCACATTTGTTCTCTTTGGCCATTTTCTTCCTTCAAGATGCACTGCCAACTTTGGGATTGAAAGTATTAAGAGTTCCTTCACCCTGCTTATTCTTGGCCCTAGTAAGAATTCACACTCAATAATTCAAGTCAAATATGACTACTCTGATACCAACATGATCTGAGATCTTTTCATCAATGTGACTTATTAAAGAATTGTATTAAATGACCATAAAATTGAGTGCACCATAAAGAAGGAATAAATCAATAATGAAGAGACATATGCATCAGATCTGAACACAAAGAAACTTGATAACAGAGTTCATCCCTGATGGACTATGTCTCCGGGTCCTTCTCTCAAATGGGTAGGCCTTTTTATTAACTCAGCAAAATAATTTGGCAAAATACATAAGTATACCTCATCCTGGAGTTAAGCTATAGAAGCTTTGCTCATATCAGAAAACAGACAACACCATTGAATTTGTGGCGTTGAATTATCCATAAATGACTGTCTCCACACCTCGATACGAGTCTGTAACTTCTAGGCCCTTAAGAAAATTTGTCTCGATTTTTGTGCCTGCAACCTACATTAATGACTGTCCTTTGCAACATTTTTTGTGCCCTGGTATAGCTTGTCGCGTGCCCTGGTCTCCCCCCCATGCATTGGTAGAACCTCTTTTTAAATTAAAAAGGGGGTGGATTTACCAACCCCGGTCGTTTGTCCCAACGGTTGGCGGAAGTATTATTAGGTGCTAGTATTGGTGGAGGTCTTGGGGTCAAACCCGTGGACCTCCTCCCTTTGGCTTGTTTGTTTTAAACCATGGAAAATTCCTTCTCTAAATTTTGAAATGACGATATATTTGGTGTAGTATTGTTTGGACAATCTGATATGGCGGGATTTGTCATAATAGTGGAAGATTGGGGGTTGGCGCTAGCTAACGCCACCAATAAAAAAATTTTATTTTTCATTTGTTGGCCCACATTGGGTGTTTCCTCGCTACCACGTGGAAACCCACGACAGGGCCACGTGGTGGCCTCCCATTTGGCCACGTCACCACTCTTGTATTGTCAGTGCCACATCACCACTCATGCTTCGTCAGCTTGCCACGTCATCTGACAGGTGGTTGTACGATCTACCATGTGGTTGTATGGACTGCCACATGGCACCTTCTCATTGGTCCACGGATTTGACCGAAAAGTCCAAAAATGAGTGACACGTGGCAGCCTCTAGTGTTTTCACATCATCGTGTTGATGTCAGCATGACACGTGTCACCCTCTGTGTGCCATGTACCCATGTATGGATGATGACATCATTCATACTGATGTTGACGTTAGCAATACGGATGCTGACTCATCCATGTTGATTGGGCTAGGTTGACCAAAACTTTGACTACAAATATATTTTGATATGTAACTCCATTTGACGAGTCATTTACGTCGTTGGAAAGCTTGTGATTTTCTCTTTGCGTTGATGCCAATTTCACTTAGTTTTGAGGACTTTGAATTTTTTTTCCTTTCTTTGTTTGTTGAGGCCATTATGAGCTTCCTGAGTTGCTTCTACAAATTCTGAGTTATACTTAGTCTCCTCTCTATCTTTTTGGATCACTATGAGAGTCATGAATCAAGGTGACACATGGCTCCACATCAGCAGGACCATGTAAGAAATGGGTGACACATGGCACACATACCATGGGTCCACGTCAACCTAGGAGATGTCAACATGCCACGTCCCTTTGGGGTTTCGACTCTCTGGGGATGTCTAGTCTCTTTTACCAACTAAAACATCGAAGTCCTGAAATCCTGAAGGCCCAGAGAAAACAAAATAAGTATCGTCCATCTCAACACTTGATTAAGTCATATACGTTGGATTAAGACAGTGGAAGGATAGCATAAGGGGTACTATCAACTGGAAACAACCAGTTACCTACACTTTATGAACACTTTAGCAGGTCAAAATCTGGAAGAGTGCAAGGATAGCCCAAAGGCTGAAGTTCGGAGGACTTGGTTTCAACATTGGTCTCGTGATAAGGTAAAGGAGTTGATTAAGGGCGCAAAGGTCCTAGAATTAAATACATTCGTGGAAATTTGAATAAGGTCCTATGTAGAATAATAAGAGTGGAAAGATAAAGCACTAAAGGAACAATTCTTAGAGTGGATAATCCCATGTTTTCGAGCCCACTTTCACAAGGAAAGTGGTTTGAAGGAAGAAACTCTCTGCATAATTTGAATCTAGAAATAAGAAAACAATTTGTGAAGGAATAAAATGATAAAATGAATTAGAAGGAATTTGAAGTCTTTTAAAATTAAAAACAAATTTTAATAAAACACAAATGTCACCATTAATGTTGATTAAATGAAGAGGTGCAATGGTTCATTATTAAAAGAAACAATGGGTCAAATTCATACTTATTGAAACATTATATAAACCAGAAACTGTAGTGGAAAGAAAGTCTCTTTGTAGTATACATCAAAAGATAAAAAGTAGGAGCAGAGTCCAAGAAATAAACTGTAACATTTTTATGCAGTGAGCGTGGTAGGGAGGAGCTCAGAAGGATTGTAGTCCTCTGCAGGTTAAAGTTTGTTTCAAAAGGGAGTTGGTGCTTCCTAGAGTTGGTGTTGTGAAACAAGGGAATTGGTGCTTCCTAGAGTTGGTGCTTTGAAACAAGGTAGTTGGTGCTTCCTAGATTTGTTGCTCTAAAACCATGGGATTGGTGTCTTCTTGAGTTGGTGCTTAGAAGAAGAGAGATTGGTGTCTCTCACACAATTGCAACGTGTACCTTTTATTGTTGTATTTAAATGTTTGTATTCAATACATTATTGTTGATCAATTGTTACGATTAATTATTTTATTAATTAATAGTTGACTAAAAAATTAAAAGAAGAAGCAATNCCCCCCCCCCCCCCCCCTCTCAGTATTGGCCAATATTTCAACAATTGCAACCTTTGTGGGAAACATGGTCAAGGTGAGTCCAAATGTTTCAGGAAGATTGAATCTTTAGAAGAAATGATGAAGAAGCACAACATCAATATTGATTCTACTTCTTCTTCTTCTCCTCATGGACATGCACTTTTTGTTGGATCATGTTGTCATTGATTCCAATGGTTTGATTGATTGATGTAAAAGGATTGATGTCAAGTGATTTATTAATGTCAATGGAATGATTGATAGGATTGATTGATTGATTATTGATAAACAATGTATATGTATTGTCCTTGATGAGAATGATAGATGTCAAGTAGAAACCAATCGATGAAGATGGATCAATAAGTTATCATTGATATGATGCATAGATGAAGATGGATCAATGAGTTGTCATTGATATATGATGAATATGGATTCTTTGATATATGATGCATAGTTTGTTTGATGTAAAGACGACTAATTATTGTCTTGTCATGGTTGATAAGAAGTACAAATGGATGAACTCCAAAGTGGTCCCCTTATGGTGAAATCCCTCACAGGAAGATGCTTTTTGGTTGAGTTGTAGTTGAGATAACCCATTATTGTATGTGGAATAATGAGATGAATATCAGTGATTTTGTTGGTGAAACTATTCTAGATGGATAGTGTTTTTCATGCCATTTCCGATGGTATGTGGAACGTCACATAACTCCTCACGGTTTGAGAGTTATGGTCTTACGAAGTTGGAGGAACCCCATGTGTTGGCTTGAAGACCCAAATGGTCAAATAAGTCAAAGTTCTTGAAAAGAAGAAATCATTATTTTAATGATAAAGTAAAGTGACAAAGTCAAGAAGAATTATTTTAATAAATTAATGGAGAAATTTCTATTTATGGAAAGTGGTTAACCCTAAAATGAGGAAGTGACCTAGATATGGGTTAAGTGACCTAGAAGATGAAGAGTATAAATAAGAGGCTAGGGTCTCTTCTGAATGAACACCTTGTGAAGATCTCTTAAGCATGATTGAAGATCTATTATGAGAGAGAGATTTTCTAGAGGATCTCATGAGAGCATCAAAGTCTCGGCAAGTCTGAGGTCATGACGACAGAAGTCTCGGAAGTTCAGAAACCTTAGTTTCTAAGGTATACACAAGCTTCTTTGAGCCAAGTCACGTACATACACGGGATTAATGAGGACAGAGCGCGTACAGTGGATGAGTTCTTGAAGATCTGTGGTTGAGCTGATGATAGGCTCTTGGATGATGAAGCAGGTTCCAGATCTGCATTCTATGGGCTCAGATCTGTCATAGAAACTCTGGTATGGTTGCATTATTGTCTTGATGGATACTCTTGTTTGATTATGTGGTGAATGCTTAAGGATTTTTTGGTTTGGTTGTTGTGATGTGGTATGTGTTGGTTGATGGAGCGATCAACACTCTTATGATTCAGTACTGATATGATGGCTACAGTATACTGGTTGTTTATACATGATTGAGTAGCATTCATATTGTGTGGTTGAGATGTATGAGAAAGATATTGGAGAGCTTGGATGTGTTGTGACTAACTGTGGGTCAGACTAGACATTGAAAGATAGAAGAGAATGTGATTGTAGGTTGCATAAGACCTGAGTGTGTGATGCAAAGTAAAACCTTATTTTCTCAGAAGAATATGCAGGTTGTAGTATAGACTGGATGCGTACATACGCAGGTTGTACTACTTGTAGGGTGCGTACATACGCATGTTGCACTACCGACAGGTCGCATACTTGTGATAGATTGATATCTATTGAGGATTGTTGTCTCATCTCATTTGGTGTTGAGGGTGTAAGTTGAGTCTTTCATTATAGAGCTGGTGCTCTTGTAGAGTTGTACTCTATTCAGTTGTTGCTAATAAACCCCAAGGATTGTGGTCCGTAATAAAAATAAGATTGTGCATACACCTTGTGTTCTTTGTGTTCCTTATGGTTATGAGTTGTTGATGATATATTGTTGATATATGTTGTTGATATGTGTTCACATTTAACTGGTTATAAATGACTTCAATGAGTAATTATTTAATAATGATTGCTAACCAATGATTTTTGTGTAAAAGGGAAGTTTTGAAAAAGATCCCTACACTGTTCACCCCCCCTCTCAATGTAGTCGGTGTGTCTAACAATTGGTATTAGAGCAATCCTTCACTACAAGTTTTAACAAGCTTGAAGGAGATCCATAGACACACAAATGGATGATGAAGTTCCAATCCTTGATGAGGAAAAATATTATTCTTGGAGAATAGAGATGAGAGTACATTTGAAGACAATGGGAGCAGATATTTGGAAGGAATCCATTGGTGGATCTGTTTCCTTGAAGAACAAGTCAAAATATGCAGCTCAAAGGGAAGGAAATAAGAATGATGCATTGGCTCTCAAGACCATTCTTAGTGGACTCTCAAGCCCTATCAAAGAGAGCATGGGACAATGCACTTCCACCAAGGATCTACGGCTAAAGCTAGAGGAGACATATCAAAGCAAGAAGGAGAAGGAATATATTTAAGATCACTCCATCAAGATCATTAAAGGTAAAGAATCTCTAAAAACCCTTCATTGTATTATTTCAAAATGTGATCTCGAAAACATTTCAAGTGAATATAGCACAAAGGAAGATCTCAAAAGTATTTCAAATGAAGGTAAAGAATCTCCAAAGACTCTTGATTGCAATGATTCAAAATGTGATGATGTTGAATTTTTCTCAAGTGAAGAAGAAGATCTAGAAATAGTGTGTAAATTTTGATGGTAGTTATCCCATGGAAAGAATAGAAGAAAATATATTAGAAATTCAAAAAGAAGTTGAAGAGGGTTTATATAGATATAGCAGTGATCATTATTATATAGACTATAACTATATTTCGGATAACACTAAGAAGTTTCTTAGGAGGAATCAAAGGCACATCTTGAAGTTAAAGGGAATGCTCAAAGAACAAGAAGAGGGCAATAAGACTAAATTAGAAGAAAAGGAAGAATAGATCACAAGACTAAGGAATGAAAAGGATGATAAGAAGGTAGATGATGAGACTATTGTCCATCTCAAGACCCAAATTGAAGAAGCCAAAAGAATAAAGGAACTATTGAAGAATCAAATAAATGAAAAGGAAGAGTCATGTCATAAGTTAGAAGTTGAAGTTGTTGATCTTAGAAAGAAAGTAGAGAAGTCAAATAAATTCTTGAATAGCTCACAAATCTTGAGTGAGATCTTGGAAAGACAAAGATCACCAAATGATAAATCAGGTCTTGGATACAAGAAAGAAGCTACACATGCTGAAGAAATCACCTCAAAGAAGCATGAGGTAAGTCCATCAAAGGATGAAGACAATGTTGCAAAACAACCATCTACACAAGGCAAAGAAAATTTCAAAAGAACAAAGCAAGGAAGACATCAAGAAGCTATCTTTGGGACACCAAAGCAAAGGTATGAAAGTGTTTTTCATGGGCATTGTTATTCATGTAATGAATATGGTCACAAATCTTTTGAATGTAGAGCTTATGAAAGGAAATATAATGGAAGATTTTATAACACCCTAAGGTGTTGGAGATGTGATCGAGTAGGACACATTGATGTTCATTGTAACACCATGAGATGCTACAGTTGTAGTGGATTTGGACACAAATCCCAGGAGTGTTGGAACACAAGAAGAAAGTCCATGATAAGGACTTCACATAACATGGCTAGAAGAAGGAATGAAGTAAGGAAATGAGACATCTTTGAAAAGATGGATGCTCACAGCTCAAGTTCTGAGAAGCAGGGACACCTTCATAAGTGGGTGAAGAAGATTGAGCAGCCAAAACAGAATGGAAGCCTTAAGGGAAGCTCCAATAAATCATATGCGAGTGACAGTGGTATCAGTCGCGTACACACATAGGATGACCTTGAATAGGTCGTGTACATACGGAAGTTGTTGTGCAGCAAGCCATGTATATGTGGTAAAGCCTTGGGAAAAAGGCAATGCACTTGGGTTGCAGCTTGATGTGATGGTATAACTATGTGTTGCAGGGTATGACATGGTTTGTTACAGGTTATAACATTGTTTATTGTAGGTTTTTCATGATTACATATTGGATTATGTAAGGTTATGATGTAAAATAAATCTTAGGTGCATGGCACTAACCCATGGGTATGGATTGATGCATTTTCTGTTGAAGAACAATGTTGGTTATGGCAATGAAGTTATGGCACCTTGGTCATATGATGTATCTTGATGATACTAGCTAGAGATGTCATTGATATATTGAAACATACTACTATCACATGTGTTATTGGATGCTTAGTATTTGCTATAGTAAATGGAGGATTGATGTTGATCTGTTGGGGTACATGGTTGGTACATATTTGAGTTTCATTGATATATCTTATGATATATTATTGGAAGCATATTTGTTGGATATCATGGTGCATGCATTTGGCATGTGATTGGACTACATATGGGACATGTAGTTGGTGAGTTGAGTTGATAGTCATGTTGTACATCATTGGGGAGTCAAAGCTTGTTGATGCATGGTTGATGTACTTTCTTGGTACAAGTGATGATGCATGATGATACACTCATAGATGGTATTTGTTTGGCATATTGGTAGATGCACATGTTTGGCATATTGGTAGATGCACTTGGATGGCATGTTGATGGAGGTATATGGTTGATACACTTCATGTGATGATATCTTTTGGTACATTGTATGTACATGGTTGATGTACATGGGTGATGTGCATGATGGGCACATTTTGGTACATAATGTACTTGGTTGATATTTTATTCATGATTATCTATTTCATTATTGACATATCTTTTTCATGATGTATGGTATGGCACAAGTTTGATGCATGGACAGGTCTAAGGATCGTCATAGAGAGAGTGGTTGATCTATTATCCGGTTGAAGATCGGGGGAGACATACCCATAGGGGGAGTCATTATTCTTATGATTCTAGGAGGAGATACTTATCAGATGCATACCTAGAAAAGAGCCCTATATTTGAAGAAAGAGCATAGAGGCATAATTCCAGGGGGAGTGATGGTCATAGGGGGAGCATGAGCGATGTATTTTCAGAATTACATCATATTGATATCCCTTGTTCAAAAGGGGATAGATTATTCATAGGAATCCAGACAAGGGGAGAAGCCCCAAGAGGAGAATGGCCCTTTGACATTGATGTCAAAGGGGGAGAGATAGTCACATTGATGTGATTGATGATAGAAAGAGATAGTATGATGGGGGGAGATAGTCATATTGATATGATTGATGACTATTGATGTAGAGCATGCCTTTTATACATGTTGATATCAATGATTGGTGTTGACATCAATGTTGGTATTGCCATCAATGCCAAAGGGGGATATGTTTGGATCATGTTGTCATTTATGCCAATGGTTTGATTGATTGATGTCAAGTGATTGAGTGATTGATTGATGTCAAGTGATTGATTGATGTCAATGGATTGATTGATAGGCTTGATTGATTGATGTTTGATTATCAATGTATATGTATTGTCCTTGATGAGAATGATAGATTTCAAGTAGAAACCAATCGATGAAGATGGATAAATAAGTTAGCATTGATATGATGCATAGATGAAGATGGATCAATGAGTTTTCATTGATACATGATGAAGATGGATTCTTTGATATATGATGCATAGTTTGTTTGATGTAAATATGACTCATTATTGTCTTGTCATGGTTGATAATAAGTAAAAATGGATGAACTCCAAAGTGGTCCCCTTATGGTGAAATCCCTCACGGGAAGACGCTTTACGATTGAAAGAACCCATTCTTGTATGTGGAATAATGAGATGAATATCAATGATTTTTTTGGTGAAACTATTCTAGATGGATAGTTCTTGTCATGCCATTTTCGGTGGTATGTGGAACGTCACATAACTCCTCACGGTTTGAGAGTTATGGTCTTACGAAATTGGAGGAACCCCATGTGTTGGCTTGAAGCCCCAAATGGTCAAAGAAGTCAAAGTGATTGAAAAGAAAAAATCATTATTTTAATGATAAAGTAAAGTGACAAAGTCAAGAAGGATTATTTTAATAAAGTAAAGGAGAACTTTCTATTTATGGAAAGTGGTTAACCCTAAAATGAGGAAGTGACCTAGATATGGGTTAAGTGACCTAGAAGATGAAGAGTATAAATAAGAGGCTAGTGTCTCTTGTGAATGAACACCTTGTGAATATCTCTTGAGCATGATTGAAGATCTATTCTGAGAGAGAGATTGTCTAGAGGATATCATGAGTGTATCAAAGTCTCGGCAAGTCTGAGGTCACGACGAGAAAAGTCTCGGAAGTTCAGAAACCCTAGTTTATGAGGTATACACAGGCTGCTTTGAGCCAGGGTGTGTACATACGTAGGATGAATGAGGACAGAGCGCGTACAGTGGATAAGGTCTTGAAGATCTGTGGTTGAGATGATGATAGTCTCTTGGATGATGAAGCAAGTTCCAGATCTACATTCTAAGGGCTCAGATCTGCCATAGAAACTTTGGTATGGTTGCATTATTGTCTTGATGGATACTTTTCTTTGATTATGTGGTGAATGCTTAAGGAATTTTTGGTATGGTTATTGTGATGTGGTATGTGTTGGTTGATGGAGTGATCAGCACTCTTATGATTCAGTACTGATATGATGGCTACAATATATTGGTTGTTTATACATGATTGAGTAGCATTCATATTGTGTGGTTGAGATGTATGAGAAAGCTATTGGAGAGCTTGGATGTGTTGTGACTGACTGTGGGTTAGAATGGGCATTGAAAGAGAGTAGAGAATGTGATTGCATGTTGTAGAAAACCTGAGTGTGTGATGCAAAGTAAAACCCTATTTTCTCATAAGTATATGTAGGTTGTAGTATATACTAGATGCATACATACGTGAGTTGTACTACTGAGAGGGCGCGTACATACATGTGTTGCACTACCGACAGGTTGCGTACTTGTAACAAATTGATATATGTTGAGGATTGTTGCCTCATCTCAGTTGATGCTGAGGGTGTAAGCTAAGTCTTGCATTATAGAGCTAGTTCTCTTGTAGAGTTGTACTCTATTCAGTTGTTATTGATAAACCCCAAGGATTGTAGTCTGTAATAAAAAGAAAATTGTGCATACACCTTGTGTTCTTTGTGTTCCTTGTGGTTACGAGTTGTTGATGATATATTGTTGATATATGTTGTTGATATGTGTTCGCATTTAACTGGTTATAAATGACCACAATGAGTAATGAGTTAATAGTGATCGTTAACTAATGTGTTTTGTGTAAGAGAGAAGTTTTGAAAAAGAGCCCTACACTGTTCACCCCCCCTCTCAATGTAGTCGATGTGTCTAACACTTTTTTCTTCTGGTTTCTCCTTTAGTGAAACTTATACTTCTTCTTCTGATGAGTGGCTTATTGACTCTGGATCATATTATCATATGGCTAAGGAGAAAGCCATATTTTCCACTCTAAATGAATGTAACACCAAGAAAATATTTGTTGGTGATGATAGATCTCTTAGTGTTGTAGGATCTCAAACATTTTAGGTAGATAATGGTCATTTCAATGATGTATTATGTGTTCCAAGTATTTCATGTAACCTGCTATCAGTATATTAAATCACTCATTCAGATGAAGGTAAAACCGTAGAGTTTTCACCTAACCAAGTTGCAATCAAGGATCTCAAAGATCCTCAACATGTTATTTCAACTGCATTTTTTTATGATATTACCAGGTTGTACAAGTTTGAAAACTTTGGGTCATCATATTTTCCATCGGTTTTTGTTACTCATAGCGATGACTTGAGCAAACTTTTTCATGAGCGGTTTGGTGATCTAAATTATCTCTCATTGCAAAAACTATGTAATCAACATATGGTGACCGGTATTCCTCTTGTTTCATGTAGATATGGTGTTTGTGTCGGTTGTGTTCTCGAAAAACATCATCGGGAAAGTTTTGACAAATGTGCCTCTTGGCACGCCTCGGTCCCTTTGCAAATTGTTCACGATGACTTGTGTGGTCAACTTTCTTCTCCTTCTTTTTCTAGGTGCAATTACTTATTAACATTTATTGATGACTTTTCTAGACATACTTGGGTTTACTTCTTAAAACTTAATAGAGACATTTTTCACAAGTTCCTGGCCTACAAGGCCCTTGTATAAAATCAATCTGGACATCAAATTCAAAGATTAAGAACATATAATATAGGAGAATATGTGAACAATAATTTTACAAGTTACTATACTACAAGGGGCATCCAAATGAAACACGTTGTTCCATATACACCACAATAAAATGGTGTTGCTAAGAGAAAGAACCACACATTAAAATAAATGGATAATTGTATGATTCAATCTAAGGGATTCAGTCTAAAGTGTTGGGCATAAGCCATCAACTGTGCAAATTACATAGTAAATCGCACTCCCATAAAGGATCTTAAAAATATAACACTAGAATAAGCATGGACTAAAATTAAACCCGATGTAAGTCACTTTCGTGTATTTGGAAGTATAGCATGGGCTCACATTCCCGATGAGAAAAGGAAAGCATTGTAGCCTAAAAGTGAGAAGTGTATATTTGTTGGTTATTTTGAATATGTCAAAGATTACAAACTTATTAAACCACATTGTAATGAAATTATTATTATAACATATGTTAAATTTGATGAAAATATCTTGGCCTTCGAGCCTAATTCGGTGATTGTTCCTTCTTTGGCTTGCGATCCATCTTCGAAATGTATTCCTTCTCCTTTTCCTATTATAGTTTCTTCTTGAGATGATGACAGTGAGGATGAAAATCCACCTCTTCCTGTTCACCTTCCTCTAGATGAGTCCATTGAACCTGAACCAGCACCAACACCATCGCTTCCTAGATGGGCTTGTTCAATACAAGAATCCACAGGTGATCTTGTCGGTGATCCTTCATATCAGCATCAGACACGTTCACAATTATAGCGAGCCTCTTCTCTTTTGGCTCAAGTTTCAGAGACGCGTGATCCATAGACATTTGCAAAAGCTTTAGGTCATCTAGAATGGTATACAACAATGAATGAAGGGTATCGTTCTTTAATGTCGAATAATACTTGGGATCTTGTACCTCTTTTGAAAGGAAGAAAACTTGTCATATTTAAATGGGTCTAAAGAACTAAGTATGCATCAAATAGAAGTGTTGAAAGACACAAGGCTCAATTCGTTTCCAAAGTATTTTCCCAAGTCAAAGGAATTGAATATAATGAAACATTTTCCCAAGTAGTCAAAATGAATTTCATCTGCCTACTTCTTTCCCTTGTTGCCTCACATAAATGGGAGGTCCATCAAATGGATGTTAAATCTGCCTTCTTGCATGTGGGACATGGAACAACCTCCTGGCTATGTCTAGAATCACTCTAGCCTCGTTTCTCTCCTTAAGAAATCTCTTTATGGTATTAAGCAAGATCCCCGAGATTGGTATGCCAAAATGGAAAACTTTATTATTGACAACGTATTTTTTAGATGTCATTATGATCCTAATGTTTATACCAAGAAAGTAGGAATCCATCTCATAATCATTTTCCTTTATGTTGATGACCTTTTCCTTACTGGTAGTGACTTGAAACTTTAAACCACGTGAAAACCAACCTTAAGAAGAAATTTGAAATGACAGACTTACGATTTTTGCATTGTTTTCCTGGCCTCCAATTTTTTCAAACCAATGAAGGAATTTTTCTTTCTGAGTCTAAGTACGCTTGTGACCTTCTTCATTGCTTTCACATGGAATATTGTAAACCAACCCCTTCTCCCTTCCAGCCTAGAGTCAAGCTTGTTTCCACCTGTATTTCTCCCAAAGTTGATGCCACTCTATACCATTAGTTATTTGGTAGCCTCTTATACTTGACTCATACTCGTCCTGATATTTCCTTTGTTGTTGGTATTGTTTCCCGGTATATGAAAAAACCCCATGAAATCCATTGGAAAGAAACTAAAAGGATACTTCGACTCGTCCTGATATTTCCTTTGTTGTTGGTATTGTTGCCTGGTATATGAAAAAACCCCATGAAATCCATTGGAAAGAAACTAAAAGGATACTTCGGTATGTCTGGGGTACAATTTAGTTTAGGATACATTACAGTTTAGGGGGGACTCCTTTATTGGTTGGTTACACTGATTCATATTGGGTCGACGACCCTAATGATCGGAAGTATACTGCAGGTTATGTTTTCATCCTTGGTTTAGTACATGTCACTTGGGCATGTAAGAAACAACATGCTATTGGACTTTCTTTAGCAGAAGCATAGTACCGAGCAGTGTTAAATGCAAGTCAAGAAGCCTTGTGGATTCGGCAGATCCTTTCAGAGTTTGAATTTCAGAAACAACATCCGACTAACCTTTGGTGCCAAAATCAGAGTTCCATCATGCTCACCAAAGACCCAGTTCAACATCAGCGCAAAAAACACATCGAGCTACACATGCACTTCATCAAAAATATCATTCATGATCAAGTTATTGAAGTGTTTTTTTTCCCTACAGAAGATCAAGTTGCAGACATTTTCACAAAGTCTATCACAGAAGTGAAGTTTTCCAAACTTCGATCTATGTTAGGAGTTCAAGAAGTTTTCATTAGGGGGGGATAGGCTCTAATTCCTCCTCCCTTCTCCTATTGTGTCACTTTTGTAAATCTTTCAATCCTATCCCAAGTTGTTCTTAAGGGGGGATGTTAGGATATTTAGACACTTAGGAGTTAGTTAAGCTCTACTTGGTCTAATGTGTCATTAGGTAAACATGTGTTTCTTAGTGTGTTTCTTTAGTATGCATTTGTAGTTAGGAAATCCAACGGTCACAATATGTTCCCGACTAGAGTAATCTGACAGCTCATATTATCCTCGATATTAATGGATACATTGATTTTTGGCTTAACACTCAATTGGTCAATGATCTCTATTTACAGAGCATGGAGGGTCATTTTCCAATGATCAGTTGTGAGAAACTCTCTTGTAAAATATCTTTGTAATCTTTTTATTTCGCATTAATAACCTGCTCCAAGTGGTCGTGTTGGTTGGTGTCATGGTTGTTTCCTCGTATGGGTTTTACCATGTCAAAACATTGGTGTGTTGATGTTTGATATGGTTGTGTGAGTGGTTACTGAAGGTGTTCATTCTCTGTTGGAATACTTGTGTTGTCGAACAAAATATACGATGTTTTTCTTAAATTGATATTTTTTACTATTTTTAATCTATTTTTTTCTTGACATATATCAAAATATTAGAATACATATCTCTCTTATTTTTTCCATAATTTTTTGTGGGCTTAACCATTTCTTGAATGAGTTATATGTAGTGCTAGAGGAGACCGATATCTACAATCTAAAAAAGACCCCCTTAGACTGAATGAACAAAAGACGTTGTAATTTCAGGGTCAGTTTCTCTACAAGTATATAAGTTTTTGGAACGAAATTTCATCGTTAAGGTACTCAAGACATGCACGAACAAACATATACATTATATTTTGTTGGAAAAATAAGATACCACTGTTAAAAAAAATTAAATTTGACATAGTAATTAACAATTTCTATGAATAAAAGTTGTATATTTGGAAAGCTAATTCATTTTTTTATGTTTCATCTTCTTACACCATATTCAAATTCATTGTAAAAGTACCTTGAAAAATCCCTCCAA
>ML795065.1:254692-337029 GCA_009831015.1 Picea engelmannii | reverse complement strand
GCGCTACCACTCGAAGGGGTACCAACAGGGGTTACAAGGGTGGCCAACAAACGTGCGCTTAAGAACCACTTGTATTTCCTGCGTGTATGAATCCCTCAACCATGGGTTTATGCGCGTAACGACAGATCTCTATGGCTTAAAGATGCCGGAATACGTCTCTACCCTAAAGAAAAAAAAATACCCACAATTTCTGCCAAGGAAAGTGCTCTGATACCACTTGGAAGATACCAGATATATAAAATATGCAGAACAGAAACGAAATGTTAGAAATGACAGAATAACAGTAAAATATCGAGCATAATCTTCACAATACACAGAAATGATATATGAAATAGCAACAGAAATAGCACTTTGAATCAGATAGCAATGTTCACAGGCCTCTTCGAGGGGGCAACCTCCAATCGAGCAGTGCTCTGTTACAATAATATCCAAGCTAGGGTTCTCATACCCTCGACTTCTATTTATACTAAAAAGAAGCATCTAGAGGAAGATCCTTCTAGAAGCAGAAGATTATATTAGGTCTTCTTACATCCGCCTTATTCTATTTTATTGAAAGGTATTATTAATATTGACCTTTATTACATCCGAATACATTGATCTACCTATGTGCGGGTTAGGACCTTAACACAAACCAACCAAGATCTTCCTCATCGAGATAGCCTCACATGCAGCTTGACTTGCTGCCATGTATTCCGCTTCTACTGAACTGAGTGCCATGGATCTCTATTTCCTGCTGTATCAAGAAACAGTTGTAGATCTGATACTAAATATCCCCCCTGATGTTCTCTTTCTATCCATTGGGCCGCCCACCCAATCTGCATCCATGAAGCCACGCAACTTCACCTCATCCGTCTGTCTGTACCATAATCCATACTCAGATGTGCCCTTCAGATATCTTAGGATATGCTTACCCGCCTTCCAAAAGAGTTTGGTAGGCTTAACCATCGCTTCACTTAGCTAGTTAACTGCATAGCAAATGTCTGGTCTCGTATTCACTAAATACATTAGCGAACCCACTAACTGTCGATAGACAGTAGCATTCACTACCTCTCCACAAGTAGCATCCTCTTTCCTCCAATTTTCTAGAAGAGGAGTATCCATGGGTTTGCATCCCTCCATGTGAAACTTACCCAGTATCTCCCTTGCATACTTTCCTTGAGACACAAAAAGTTCACCATCTCCCTACCATATTTCCAAACCAAGGAAATAATGAAGAAGGCCCAAATCCTTCATCTCAAACTCCTTTGCAAGGTCCTCCTTGCATGAGTGTATCAACTACTCATCACCAGTAAGTATTAAATCATCAACATAAAGCACAATGATCAAAAGCTTACCCTCCACCACAATTTGGTATAGGTTTGCATTTGTTTCACTTTTGGTGAAGCCCAATCTGGTGAAATAGTTGTCTATCCAAGTGTACCAAGCACGGGGTGCTTGCTTCAGCCCATATAATGCTCTCTTGAGTCTGCACACATGCGACTCTTTTTCAAAGGTCTCAAAACCTTGTAGCTTCTCAATGTACACTTATTCCTTAATGATCCCATTGAGGAACGCAGTTTTTACATCCATATGATGAATGCGCCAGCCCATCTGCGCTGAGAGTGCAAGGATTGATCTTATGGGAGAGTACCTTGTGACAGGTGCAAAGGTCTCACCATAATCTATCCCCTCGATCTGTGAGAAGCCCCAGGCCACAAACCTAGCCTTATATTTCTCCACACTCCCATCAACAGCTTGGTTTACCTTGTAGATCCATATTGAACCTACCACTGATTTATCAATCGGTCTTGGGACAATTTCCCATACATTGTTTTTGACAATGGAGTCATACTCCTCTACCATAGCATCAACCCAAGTGGGGTCCTGCACTGCTTCCTGAAAGGAAGATGGTTCAGTCACAATACATTTTCTCATGAGAGCCATGTATCCAACAAATCGATTAGGAGACTATCTCTGTTTGTGCTGTGAAGTAGGGGCTCCTACATTCTATGCAACATCTAGTCTCAATCTTTCAGCTTTTGTGGTGCGCTTTTTGCCATTTCTGATGGATGGCTCTGCTTGAGTGATTTCCTCCACTCCATGAACCTCTTCATGTGTTTGATCCACATATTGAGACTCATCCTTGGGAACCAGCAGTTCCTCTTCTGCATGCAAGTCTAGCTCCCTCTCAAGTGACAATTGCATGGCTTTCCCCTCATCAAATTTTATATCCCATCGCATAACAGTCATATTACTGTTCAGAAAATACACACGATAATTATGGGGTGGTTCTGTGTACCCCACAAATATCCCAACTTCAATAATCGGTTCCATCTTCTTCCTGGGATCTTTGGTCACATGCACATAAACAGATGAGCCAAAAAATTTAAAATGAGAAACATCAGGTTTATTACCAGTAAAATCTTCTTCAGGTGTACTCATGCCAAGTACTCTATGAGGACAATAGTTCTGCACATAAACCGCAGTATTGCATGCTTCTACCCACAAATGCATTGGTAGGCCCTGATCATGCAACATCGCTTGTGCTGCACCCACGATCGTTCTATTCTTTCTTTCTGCGGCCCCATTTTGCTGTGGGTTATGAGGCACTATGATTTCTCTTCGAATTCCTTCTCTGCTGCAGAAGTATTTTAATTCATTAGAGATGTATTCTCCACCATTATCGCTCCTTAGAGCCTTCACTTGCTTCCTCGACTCTTTCTCCAAAAATGCCTTAAACTCACAGAACTTTGAGAATGTTTGATCCTTTTTCTGCATGAAGAATATCTAGCATTTACGAGAAAAGTCATCAACAAAAATAACATAATATCTGTGTTTTGTTGTTGAAGCAACCAAGAATGGTCCACACACATCCATGTGAATTCTCTCCAGAATCACCGAAGCATGGTTCTCCTTTTCATGAAAGGTGGACTTTGCATACTTCCCCAGGGTTCACCCCTTGCACTGATTTGACTGAGCAAGTGTTCCCCTTGGAAGTCCAATAGATATTTTTTGCATGATCTTCAAGGCTCCATGATGAAGATGGCCCAATCTCCTGTGCCATAATTCTCCCTCATCCCAGCTCACCACTTTTTCTGCCTTGCCTATCATGGCACTACAACCATCTACCTCTAGCATGTAGAGATTCTTAACTCAAATCCCTATCCTCTTGACTTGACCCGTTTCTTTATCTCACGGGTAGGATTTTCCACTGCTAAAAACAACATCATAGCCTCTGTCCTCCAATATTGCAACTAAGACCAAGTTTTTCTTCAGACCTAGAACATGTGATGCAGGAGCATCCACATCTTGATCAGGAGCATCCACATCTTGATCAAGCGAGCCAGCGCGTGGAGGCAAAGGAACAGCTGGACAGCGCCAGCACATACAATTTTGAATTACTTTGAAAAGATTGTTGCGCCGTCGTTTGAATGGAAGCGTTCATATGAAGCGCCTTTGTATTGTATTGTAGATAAGAAGGCATTTAATAGTCTTTATGTTGTTAGGTAGGAGTTAACTGTAGATTAGACATTTCTACTTTCGAGAGGGAAAACGGAATAATAGACACCCTCCTTTGTACATTGTATTCATTCTGGGAAATGCAAGCATTGAGAGCAAGGGTAGAGAAGAGCAGAGAGCTTGTGGAGAACCTCCATGTACAGGATATTGAATTAATAGAAAGAGCTTAATTCAGTTCCATGGATGTGTTTTGATCCCTGTGTGTGTTGATGATATTATGCTTGTGCATGCTTGCTTCTTTTTATGCTTATCTTTTATATGTTGCATATGTGATTGCATATCAGGTTAGAAACCTGAGGGAGTGAGACACCAGTTTCAATTGTTTCTCTGCTTAAGCCAGGAGATTCCTGCATAGAGTGTAGTTGAATTCCTCCGCATCAAGTGCATTGAGGAGGCTAAGCGGTTAAACTCTTGTTCTCGTATACCCAGGTTGAATCTGGTTGATCAAGTCGTGCAGGTGGAGTGCAGGTCGGATTTGGGTTCTCAGAGGTGAGTCTGAGCATGGGAAGCAGAGATCTCTGTTGCAGGTGAGTGCACGGGATTTGAAGGATTCAACAGTTCGAGGACTATTGGACCTCTGTCGAGAAAGCTCCAAAGGAATCAAGATTACCAAAATCTTAGGAGGGATAGCGTTTTGTTTCTCGGTGGGAGCAGACCCAAGGAAAACTACACGGAGCGAAGGTGGTGAAGCGGAGGATTCTCAAGGGGAAGAGGATCGACGACTTGGGTTTGTCGAGTAGAGCTCCGAAATCCCGCAAACCGTCAGATCGCGGAGGAGTTGCGAGGTGGTTAACTCGCAGGAGCAAGGAGGGGTCCGTTTGCTATTTCATATCAGCATTCGAGGTTGGCAAGTGTAAGAAACGCATGCACGTTGAAATCGCGAATTGCGATTCCCCGACTTGATCCGAGTCGTTGATTTGAGCGGGGACAGGTGGCACGAATCCGGTGTATCGGGGTTTCGGCATTCGGGGTTTCCAGCAACCAGGAGACTTTGCATTGAAGATTCACGATCCACGAAATTCCAAAGCTGACGTGACAGTGTGGAGCCCTGGGACTTAGTGGAGAACAGGTGGCTCACGTCGGGGATCGGCACCTCGGCACTCGGGTGTTCGAGATACGAGGACTCAGCATCGTGAGTAGCGATACCCCGAAGTTGACCGTTGACCATCGGGGATCGGGATTTCAGGGTTTGATTGCACGAGGGCAGGTTGTAGGCCTCACGATATCGCAAGACCCAATATTCCGATACGTGAAGAGGAGATCTCCGAAGAAGCTGTGGGTAAAGACTCCCGAGAGGAGTTGGAAGGGCATTGACTCTTCGGGCCTGTGAGAGAAAGAAGGTCCTGGTGGAGGGAGGCTGTGCGAGGGAGGCCAGCGACTGTCAAGTGGTATCAGAGCGGGAGTTGGAGTTCTCTTTGTTCAGGTAACAGAGAGAAGTAGAAGACACCATGCTATCGAGGAGAGAAAAGCCATTGCCTGATCGTGAAGACAGGGAGGCCCGAGGAAGAGGTAGGCAATCACCAAATCCAGAGAAGGAGAGGGAATTGTCCAGGGAAAGAAGCAGTCATGGACAGAATATAGAAATGGAGAGAGAAATACGAAATCTCCATGCTAGAATAGAAGATATGGATGCAGCGCAGAGGCTCACAGCAGATACAAGAGATCTGAGTGAATCTGAAGGCGAAGCTGATGCTGTACCGCAAGGTGGAGTTGAAGCAGAAGATGCAGCCAATGAGCGATTAATCAAGGCTATCGCCAGGATGAGCGCCAAGGTGAAGATGGACATTCCAGCTTACGAGGGAAGCCTGGATGCAGAAGAATTGTTGGATTGGATCCGAGCATTGGATACCTACTTCGATTATGAAGACATCGAAGAGGACAAGAAGGTGAGGCATGCTGTCACCAAGATGAAGGGACACACAGCCTTATGGTGGGACGATCTGCAGGCAGACAGACGTTCCAAGGGAAAACAAAAGATCAAAAGTTGGGATCGGATGATCGCCAAGATAAAGGCGAAATTTATTCCGAGAGATTACCAGATTACTCTGTTCAGGCGCATGCAGAACCTGAGACAGAAGTTGATGACGGTGAAAGAGTACACCGAAGATTTCTACAGGCTCAACATTCGAGCTGGTCATCGTGAAAGTGATGACGAAAAGGTGGTGAGATACCTGAATGGTCTCAGGTATGACATTCAGGATGAATTGAGCATGGTCACCATCCGAACAGTTGAGGAAGCGTACCAAATGGCTCTGAAAGCCGAAGAAAAGCTGAGCCGCAAACAAGGTCAGCGAGGGCGAGGCAGAAGCCAGCCCAGAGGGAAAGCTGTTGTTCAAGAGAGAACATAGAAGCCCAAGGAGGATTGGAAAAAGCCTCAAGGAAAAGCTGAGAAAGGCGGAACCTCACAGCAGAGGCAGCAAAATTTTGAGCCGAGGAGGCAGCGACCGGATCAGCAAGGAGATTACGTTGATGCCAATACATTTCCTTGTACCCGAGGTAGAGGCAGAGGTCGAAGAGGAGTTATCACATGTTTCACGTGTGGTAAAAACGGACACAAGTCCGTTGACTGTCCAGACAAAAAAATGGACAGAAGTGAAACTCATGTCGTTGAGGCACAGAGGCGTGGTGTTGAAGATGAAGACGTTGGAAGTGGGGAGTCACTGACAGTGCACAAGGCCCTCTTGAAACCTGAGAAAGAGGTGGACAGCTCAGCGCAAAGGTGTAGACTGTTCCGGACGACTTGCAAGACCCAGGGCTGGAAATGCAAGGTTATAGTGGACAGTGGGAGCACCAATAATCTCGTTTCGACCGAGATGGTTGAGAAGCTGGAGCTGAAAACGAGCAAGCACCCAAGTCCATACAAGGTGACATGGTTACAAAAAGGACACCAGGTATGTGTTACCAAACAATGCTTGGTAAATTTTAAAATGGGTGATTATAGAGATGAAATCTTGTGTGATGTCATTCCCATGGATGTCTGTGATGTATTATTGGGAAGACCATGGCAGTATGATAGACATGTGGTTCATGATGGGAGAATGAACACATACACCTTGGAGAAGGATGGGAAATCACATACACTGCTTCCGGGGAAGGATAAGGAAGTGAAGCTGGAAGTGAGCAGTACAATACTTCTCATGAGTGGGAAAGAACTTCTCACAGAGTTGGAGAAGGATGAGGATCCACAGTTCTTAGTTGTCAGGAAGCCGAGAATTGTCCTGACAAGCACAAGGGTGGACGACTTGCCAGAGGAGATTCAGCAACTACTGGGGGAGTTTGCTGACATCATCGTGGATGAACTGTCGTGTTCATTGCCACCAGTGCGGAGTGTGAGTCATCACATTGACCTCATACCCGGAGCAAGTTTTCCAAATAAGGCAGCGTACAGGTTGACACCTCAAGAGAATGAGGAAGTCAAGAGGCAGGTTCAGGATCTGCAAGATAAAGGGCTGGTCAGGGAGAGTCTTAGTCCATGTGCTGTTCCGATAGTACTGAGTCCAAAGAAGGATGGAGGTTGGAGGATGTGTACAGACTCCAGGGTGATTAACAAAATTACCATCAGGTACAGGTTCCCATTACCGAGAATGGATGACTTGATGGATTGCCTGAGTGGGGCAAATTATTTTTCAAATATTGATCTCAAGAGCAGATATCATCAGATCCGTATGAGAGAGGGAGATGAGTGGAAAACAACATTGAAAACAAATGAGGGTTTGTACGAATGGTTGGTCATGTCGTTTGGCTTGAAAAATGCACCCAGCACTTTTATGAGGCTGATGAATGAAGTCCTACGGGAATTCATTGGCAAATTTGTGGTCGTATACTTGGACGACATATTGATATTCAGCAAGACGAAGGCTGAACACTTGAGACATTTGGCCGCAGTGATGAGAAGGCTACAACAGGAGAAGCTGCTGATCAATTTGAAGAAGTGTTCCTTCATGCAGACAGAACTCATTTATTTGGGTTTTGTAATCTCGGCGAATGAACTGAAGATGGATCCTGAGAAGGTTGAAGTAATCAGGAACTGGCCATCGCCGAGGAATGTTTTTGAGGTAAGGAGCTTTCACGGTTTGGAAAGCTTCTACAGGAAGTTCATTCGAAATTTTAGTGGAATCAGTGCCGCAATGATGGACACTGTGAAGAAGCGGCATAAAGTTTTCCAGTGGACAGCCGAGGCTGAAAGAAGCTTCAATTTGTTGAAGCGGAAGATTACTGAGCAGCCAATTCTGGTGCTGCCAGATTTTCAGAAGACCTTCCAAGTGAAGTGTGATGCTAGTGGGTATGCTGTTGGAGGGGTTTTAAGCCAGGATGATAGACCTGTCGCATATTACAGCGAGAAGCTGGATGAGGTGAAATTAAAGTACTCCATGTACGATAAGGAATTCTATGCCATTGTCCAGGCATTGAAGAAGTGGAGGCACTATCTGATACCCAAAGAGTTTGTGATGTACAGTGATAATCATGCACTGCAATTTGTGAGTCAGCAGGAGAAGCTGAATCAAAAGCACGCGAAATGGGTGGAGTATATGCAAAATTTCACCTTTGTCATAAAGCACATTTCGGGGACTGTGAACAAGGTAGCTGACGCCTTGAGTAGAAAATGTCTATTGCTGCAGGAATTCAGGGTCAAGACTTTGGGTTTTGAGAACCTGAAAGATATGTATGCAGGTGATGCTGATTTTGGGGAAGCTTATGAAGCAGCCGAGAATCCGGTGCTCAGAGATAGGAGCCCGTGGATAGATTTCTTGATACAGGATGGATTGCTATTCAAGGGAAATCAGTTGTGCATTCCAGATTGCTCTATGAGAGAGAATTTGGTACGAGAGAAGCACAGCGGTGGACTAGCAGGTCATTTCGGGTATGAAAAAACTTTCGCAAAGCTGAGCGAGTCATATTTTTGGCCAGGGATGCATGCATATGTGAAGAGATTTGTTGACAGATGCATGATATGTCAACACGCAAAGGGCCGAAAGCAGAACATGGGATTCTACCAGCCATTGCCCATACCCGAGAGACCATGGGAGGCCATTAGCATGGACTTTGTTTTGGGTTTACCGAGAACACACAGAGGCGTGGATTCCATTTTTGTAGTGGTGGATAGATTCTCGAAGATGGCACATTTCATACCGGGTCATAAGACAGGCGATGCAACCCACATCGCGAATTTGTTTTTCAAAGAGATCGTGCGATTGCATGGATTGCCGAGGAGCATAGTCTCAGATCGGGACACGAAGTTCATAGGTCATTTTTGGAGGACGCTATGGAGGAAGCTGGGGAATGACTTAGCATTCAGTTCTGCTTACCATCCGCAAACAGATGGGCAGACCGAGGTGGTCAACAGAAGCTTGGGGGATCTGTTGAGAAGCCTGGTGGTGTAGCATCACACCAGTTGGGATCAGATCTTACCACAGGCAGAGTTTGCGTACAACGATTTGGTGAATCAGAGTACAGGTAAGAGTCCGTTCCAGATTTTGTATGGGACACAGCCCAGATGAGTATCTGAGCTCCAAGAGCCAGAACAGGCTGAGACTAGCAGCGCGAGAGCTGAGGAATTCGCTGAAGCAATGCAAGAACTTCACATGCAGGTGAAGCAGCGATTGCAAAAATCGAATCAAGAATATAAGCGCAGAGCCGATCAGAGGAAGAGACAGCTTCAGTTTGAAGTTGGAGACATGGTTTTGGTGCATTTGAGGAAAGAAAGGTTCCCAACGGGAACATACAACAAGCTCAAGATGAAAAAGATTGGACTATCCAAAGTCCTGAAGAAATTCGGGGAGAATGCATATGAGCTTGAGTTGCCAGAGGGCATCGAGATATCTCTGATTTTCAACATTTCGGATTTATACCCCTACAAGGATGAAGAAACAGACACTGGAACTAAGGAACCAGTGGTAGAGTGGTAAAGTAGTTACCAGTTGCACAGAACCTGAGATGGAGTGCATACTGGATAAAAGAGTTGGAAAAAAGACCAGGAGGAAGCAATATTTTGAATACCTGGTGAAGTGGAAGAACCACCCAGTGGAGGATGCAAGGTGGGAGACAGAGGCAGTCATACAAAAGCATGGGAAAACTGTACAGGAGCTCATGGACAGGAGCCCATGAAATCTTTTGAGCCGAGGAGTATGATGCAGGAGCATCCACATCTTGATCAGGAGCATCCACATCTTGATCAAGCGAGCTAGCGCGTGGAGGCAAAGGAACAGCTGGACAGCGCCAGCACATACAATTTTGAATTACTTTGAAAATATTGTTGCGCCGTCGTTTGAATGAAAGCGTTCATATGAAGCGCCTTCGTATTGTATTGTAGATAAGAAGGCATTTAATAGTCTTTATGTTGTTAGGTAGGAGTTAACTATAGATTAGACATTTCTACTTTCGAGAGGGAAAATGGAATAATAGACACCCTCCTTTGTACATTGTATTCATTCTGGGAAATGTAAGCATTGAGAGCAAGGGTAGAGCAGAGCAGAGAGCTTGTGGAGAACCTCCATGTACAGGATATTGAATTAATAGAAAGAGCTTAATTCAGTTCCATGGATGTGTTTTGATCTCTGTGTGTGTTGCTGATATTATGCTTGTGCATGCTTGCTTCTTTTTATGCTTATCTTTTATATGCTGCATATGTGATTGCATCTCAGGTTAGAAACCTGAGGGAGTGAGACACCAGTTTCAATTGTTTCTCTGCTTAAGCCAGGAGATTCCTGCATAGAGTGTAGTTGAATTCCTCTGCATCGAGTGCGTTGAGGAGGCTAAGCGGTTAAACTCTTGTTCTCGTATACCCAGGTTGAATCTGGTTGATCAAGTCGTGCAGGTGGAGTGCAGGTCGGATTTGGGTTCTGAGAGGTGAGTCTGAGCACGGGAAGCAGAGATCTCTGTTGCAGGTGAGTGCACGGGATTTGAAGGATTCAACAGTTCGAGGACTGTTGGACTTCTGTCGAGAAAGCTCCAAACGAATCAAGGTTACCAAAAGCTCAGGAGGGATAGCGTTTTGTTTCTCGGTGGGAGCAGACCCAAGGAAAACTACACGGAGCGAAGGTGGTGAAGTGGAGGATTCTCAAGGGGAAGAGGATCGACGACTTGGGGTTTTCGAGTAGAGCTCTGAAATCCCACAGACCGTCAGATCGCGGAGGAGTTGCGAGGCGGTTAACTCGCAGGAGCAAGGAGGGGTCCGTTTGCTATTTCATATCGGCATTCGGGGTTGGCAAGTGCAAGAAACGCATGCACGTTGAAATCATGAATTGCGATTCCCCGACTTGATCCGAGCCGTTGATTTGAGCGGGGACAGGTGGCACGAATCCGGTGTATCGGGGTTTCAACATTCGGGGTTTCCAGCAACCAGGAGACTTTGCATTGGGGATTCGCGATCCGTGAAATTTCGAAGCTGATGTGACAATGTGGAGCCCGTGGACTTAGTGGAGAACAGGTGGCTCATGTCGGGGATCGGCACCTCGGCACTCGGGTGTTCGAGATACAAGGACTCAACATCGTGAGTAGCGATACCCCGAAGTTGACCGTTGACCATCGGGGATCGGGATTTCGGGGTTTGATTGCACGAGGGCAGGTTGTAGGCCTCGCGATATCGCGAGACCCGATCTTCCGATATGCGAAGAGGAGATCTCTGAAGAAGTTGTGGGTAAAGACTCCCGAGAGGAGTTGGAAGGGCACTGACTCTTCGGGCCTGTGAGAGAAAGAAGGTCCTGGTGGAGGGCGGCTGTGCGAGGGAGGCCAGTGGCTGTCAAGTGGTATCAGAGCGGGAGTTGGAGTTCTCTTTGTTCAGGTAACAGAGAGAAGTAGAAGACACCATGCCGCCGAGGAGAGAAAAGCCATCGCCTGATCGTGAAGACAAGGAGGCCCGAGGAAGAGGTAGGCAATCACCAAATCCAGAGAAGGAGAGGGAATTGTCCAGGGAAAGAAGCAGTCATGGACAGAATATAGAAATGGAGAGAGAAATACGAAATCTTCGTGCTAGAATAGAAGATATGGAAGCAGCGCAGAGGCGCACAGCAGATACAGGAGATCTGAGTGACTCTGAAGGCGAAGCTGATGCTGTACCGCAAGGTGGAGTTGCAGCAGAAGATGCAGCCAATGAGCGATTAATCAAGGCTATCGCCAGGATGAGCGCCAAGGTGAAGATGGACATTCCAGCTTACGAGGGAAGCCTGGATGCAGAAGAATTGCTGGATTGGATCCGAGCATTGGATACCTACTTCGATTATGAAGACATAGAAGAGGACAAGAAGGTGAGGCATGCTGTCACCAAGCTGAAGGGACACGCAGCCTTATGGTGGGACGAGCTGCAGGCAGACAGATGTTCCAAGGGAAAACAAAAGATCAAAAGCTGGGATCGGATGATTGCCAAGATAAAGGCGAAATTTATTCCGAGAGATTACCAGATTACTCTGTTCAAGCGCATGCTGAACCTGAGACAGAAGTTGATGACGGTGAAAGAGTACACCGAAGAGTTCTACAGGCTCAACATTCGAGCTGTTCATCGAGAAAGTGATGACGAAAAGGTGGCGAGATACCTGAATGGTCTCAGGTATGACATTCAGGATGAATTGAGCATGGTCACCATCCGAACAGTTGAGGAAGTGTACCAAATGGCTCTAAAAGCCAAAGAAAAGCTGAGCCGCAAACAAGGTCAGCGAGGGCGAGGCAGAAGTCAGCCCAGAGGGAAATCTGTTGTTCAAGAGAGAACACAAAAGCCCAAGGAGGATTGGAAAAAGCCTCAAGGAAAAGCTGAGAAAGGCGGAACCTCACAGCAGAGGCAGCAAAATTTTGAGCCGAGGAGGCAGCGACCGGATCAGCAAGGAGATTACACTGATGCCAATACATTTCCTTGTACCCGAGGTAGAGGAAGAGGTCGAGGAGGAGTTATCACATGTTTCACGTGTGGTAAAAACGGACACAAGGCCGTTGACTGTCCAGACAGAAAAATGGACAGAAGTGAAACTCATGTCATTGAGGCACAGAGGCATGGTGTTGAATATGAAGACGTTGGAAGTGGGGAGTCACTGACAGTGCACAAGGCCCTCTTGAAACCTGAGAAAGAGGTGGACAACTCAGCGCAAAGGTGTAGACTGTTCCGGACGACTTGCAAGACCCAGGGCTGGAAATGCAAGGTTATAGTGGACAGTGGGAGCACCGATAATCTCGTTTTGACCGAGATGGTGGAGAAGCTGGAGATGAAAACGAGCAAGCACCCAAGTCCATACAAGGTGACATGGTTACAGAAAGGACACTAGGTATGTGTTACCAAACAATGCTTGGTAAATTTTAAAATGGGTGATTATAGAGATGAAATATTATGTGATGTCATTCCCATGGATGTCTGTCATGTATTATTGGGAAGACCATGGCAGTATGATAGACATGTGGTTCATGATGGGAGAATTAACACATACACCTTGGAGAAGGATGGGAAATCACATACACTGCTTCCGGGGAAGGATAAGGAAGTGAAGCCGGAAGTGAGCAGTACAATACTTCTCATGAGTGGGAAAGAACTTCTCACAGAGTTGGAGAAGGATGAGGATCCACAGTTCTTAGTTGTCAGGAAGCCGAGAATTGTCCTGACAAGCACAAGGGTGGATGACTTGCCAGAGGAGATTCAACAACTGTTGGGGGAGTTTGCTGACATCATCGTGGATGAACTGCCGCGTTCATTTCCACCAGTACGGAGTGTGAGTCATCACATTGACCTCATACCCGGAGCAAGTTTGCCAAATAAGGCAGCGTACAGGTTGACACCTTAGGAGAATGAGGAAGTCAAGAGGCAGGTTCAGGATCTGCAGGATAAAGGGCTGGTCAGGGAGAGTCTTAGTCCATGTGTTGTTCCGACAGTACTGAGTCCAAAGAAGGATGGAGGCTGGAGGATGTGTACAGACTCCAGGGAGATTATCAAAATTACCATCAGGTATAGGTTCCCATTACCGAGAATGGATGACTTGATGGATTGCCTGAGTGGGGAAAATTATTTTTCAAATATTGATCTCAAGAGCGGATATCATCAGATCCGGATGAGAGAGGGAGATGAGTGGAAACAGCATTCAAAACAAACGAGGGTTTGTACGAATGGTTGGTCATGCCGTTTGGCTTGACAAATGCACCGAACACTTTTATGAGGCTGATGAATGAAATCCTGCGAGAATTCATTGGCAAATTTGTGGTCGTATACTTGGACGACATATTGATATTCAGCAAGACGAAGGCTGAACACTTGAGACATTTGGCTGCAGTGATGAGAAGGCTACAGCAGGAGAAGTTGCTGATCAATTTGAAGAAGTGTTCCTTCATGCAGACATAACTAATTTATTTGGGTTTTGTAATCTCGGCGAATGAACTGAAGATGGATCCTGAGAAGGTTGAAGTAATCAGGAACTGGCCATCGCCGAGGAATGTTTTTGAGGTAAGGAGCTTTCACGGTTTGGAAAGCTTCTACAGGAAGTTCATTCGAAATTTTAGTGGAATCAGTGCCGCAATGATGGACACTGTGAAGAAGCGGCATAAAGTTTTCCAGTGGACAGCCGAGGCTGAAAGAAGCTTCAATTTGTTGAAGCGGAAGATTACTGAGCAGCCAATTCTGGTGCTGCCAGATTTTCAGAAGACCTTCCAAGTGAAGTGTGATGCTAGTGGGTATGCTGTTGGAGGGGTTTTAAGCCAGGATGATAGACCTGTCGCATATTACAGCGAGAAGCTGGATGAGGTGAAATTAAAGTACTCCATGTACGATAAGGAATTCTATGCCATTGTCCAGGCATTGAAGAAGTGGAGGCACTATCTGATACCCAAAGAGTTTGTGATGTACAGTGATAATCATGCACTGCAATTTGTGAGTCAGCAGGAGAAGCTGAATCAAAAGCACGCGAAATGGGTGGAGTATATGCAAAATTTCACCTTTGTCATAAAGCACATTTCGGGGACTGTGAACAAGGTAGCTGACGCCTTGAGTAGAAAATGTCTATTGCTGCAGGAATTCAGGGTCAAGACTTTGGGTTTTGAGAACCTGAAAGATATGTATGCAGGTGATGCTGATTTTGGGGAAGCTTATGAAGCAGCCGAGAATCCGGTGCTCAGAGATAGGAGCCCGTGGATAGATTTCTTGATACAGGATGGATTGCTATTCAAGGGCAATCAGTTGTGCATTCCAGATTGCTCTATGAGAGAGAATTTGGTACGAGAGAAGCACAGCGGTGGACTAGCAGGTCATTTCGGGTATGACAAAACTTTAGCAAAGCTGAGCGAGTCATATTTTTGGCCAGGCATGCGTGCAGATGTGAAGAGATTTGTTGACAGATGCAGGATATGTCAACATGCAAAGGGCCGAAAGCAGAACACGGGATTCTACCAGCCATTGCCCATACCCGAGAGACCATGGGAGGCCATTAGCATGGACTTTGTTTTGGGTTTACCGAGAACACAGAGAGGCGTGGATTCCATTTTTGTAGTGGTGGATAGATTCTCGAAGATGGCACATTTCATACCGGGTCATAAGACAAGCGATGCAACCCACATCACGAATTTGTTTTTCAAAGAGATCGTGCAATTGCATGGATTGCCGAGGAGCATAGTCTCAGATCGGGACACGAAGTTCATAGGTCATTTTTGGAGGACGCTATGGAGGAAGCTGGGGACTGACTAAGCATTCAGTTCTTCTTACCATCCGCAAACAGATGGGCAGACCGAGGTGGTCAACAGAAGCTTGGGGGATCTGTTGAGAAGCCTGGTGGTGTAGCATCACACCAGTTGGGATCAGATCTTACCACAGGCAGAGTTTGCGTACAACGATTCGGTGAATCGGAGTACAGGTAAGAGTCCGTTCCAGATTTTGTATGGGACACAGCCCAGAGGAGTATCTGAGCTCCGAGAGCCAGAACAGGCTGAGACTAGCAGCGCGAGAGCTGAGGAATTCGCTGAAGCAATGCAAGAACTTCACATGCAGGTGAAGCAGCGATTGCAAAAATCGAATCAAGAATATAAACGCAGAGCTGATCAGAGGAAGAGACAACTTCAGTTTGAAGTTGGAGACATGGTTTTGGCGCATTTGAGGAAAGAAAGGTTCCCAACGGGAACATACAACAAGCTCAAGATGAACAAGATTGGACCATCCAAAGTCCTGAAGAAATTCGGGGAGAATGCATATGAGCTTGAGTTGCCAGAGGGCATCGGGATATCTCCGATTTTCAACATTTCGGATTTATACCCCTACAGGGATGAAGAAACAGACACTGGAACTAAGGAACCAGTGGTAGAGTGGAAAAAGTAGTTACCAGTTGCACAAAAGCCTGAGATGGAGTGCATACTGGATAAAAGAGTTGGAAAAAAGACCAGGAGGAAGTAGTATTTTGAATACCTGGTGAAGTGGAAGAACCACCCAGTGGAGGATGCAAGCTGGGAGACAGAGGCAGTCATACAAAAGCATGGGAAAATTGTACAGGAGCTCATGGACAGGAGCCCATGAAATCTTTTGAGCCGAGGAGTATGATGCAGGAGCATCCACATCTTGATCAGGAGCATCCACATCTTGATCAAGCGAGCCAGCGCGTGGAGGCAAAGGAACAGTTGGACAGCGCCAGCACATACAATTTTGAATTACTTTGAAAAGATTGTTGCGCCATCGTTTGAATGAAAGCGTTCATATGAAGCGCCTTTGTATTGTATTGTAGATAAGAAGGCATTTAATAGTCTTTATGTTGTTAGGTAGGAGTTAACTGTAGATTAGACATTTCTACTTTCGAGAGGGAAAACAGAATAATAGACACCCTCCTTTGTACATTGTATTCATTCTGGGAAATGCAAGCATTGAGAGCAGGGGTAGAGCAGAGCAGAGAGCTTGTGGAGAACCTCCATGTACAGGATATTGAATTAATAGAAAGAGCTTAATTCAATTCCATGGATGTGTTTTGATCTCTGTGTGTGTTGCTGATATTATGCTTGTGCATGCTTGCTTCTTTTTATGCTTATCTTTTATATGCTGCATATGTGATTGCATCTCAGGTTAGAAACCTGAGGGAGTGAGACACCAGTTTCAATTGTTTCTCTGCTTAAGCCAGGAGATTCCTGCATAGAGTGTAGTTGAATTCCTCCGCATCGAGTGCATTGAGGAGGCTAAGCGGTTAAACTCTTGTTCTCGTATACCCAGGTTGAATCTGGTTGATCAAGTCGTGCAGGTGGAGTGCAGGTCGGATTTGGGTTCTCAGAGGTGAGTCTGAGCACGGGAAGCAAAGATCTCTGTTGCAGGTGAGTGCACGGGATTTGAAGGATTCAACATTTCGAGGACTGTTGGACTTCTGTCGAGAAAGCTCCAAAGGAATCAAGGTTACCAAAATCTCAGGAGGGATAGCGTTTTGTTTCTCGGTGGGAGAAGACCCAAGGAAAACTACATGGAGTGAAGGTGGTGAAGCGGAGGATTCTCAAGGGGAAGAGGATCGACGACTTGGGGTTGTCGAGTAGAGCTCTGAAATCCCGCAGACCATCAGATTGCGGAGGAGTTGCGAGGCGGTTAACTCGCAGGAGCAAGGAGGGGTCCGTTTGCTATTTCATATCGGCATTCGGGGTTGGCAAGTGCAAGAAATGCATGCACGTTGAAATCGCGAATTGCGATTCCCGGACTTGATCCGAGCCGTTGATTTGAGCGGGGACAGGTGGCACGAATCCGGTGTATCGGGGTTTCGGCATTCGGGGTTTCCAGCAACCAGGAGACTTTGCATTGGGGATTCGCGATCTGCGAAATTCCAAAGCTGACGTGACAGTGTGGAGCCCGGGGACTTAGTGGAGAACAGGTGGCTCACGTCGGGGATCGGCACCTCGGCACTCGGGTGTTCGAGATACGAGGACTCGACACCGTGAGTAGCGATACCCCGAAGTTGACCGTTGACCATCGGGGATCGGGATTTCGGGGTTTGATTGCACGAGGGCAGGTTGTAGGCCTCGCGATATCGCGAGACCCGATCTCCGAAGAAGCTGTGGGTAAAGACTCCCGAGAGGAGTTGGAAGGGCATTGACTCTTCGGGCCTGTGAGAGAAAGAAGGTCCTGGTGGAGGGCGGCTATGCGAGGGAGGCCAGCGGCTGTCAACATGCATAACATTTTTTAATTGAAATGGTTTACCTAAATCCCTCTGAAAGGTAATGGTACCAATACCAGTTGCACTGTGTCATCCATCGTTGCCCATCTCTATATGAATTATGGGATCTTTCTCCTCCAAGTCAATGAAAGACTCTTTATCTCCCATCATGTGGAAGGAAGCGCCACTATCCAAATACCACACCGATCCCGATGCACTTGAAGCCATGCATGTGATCAAAGTGAAGTCAAGCTCAAATTGTGAGACAAGAGCCTCACCAGTTGCATATCCAGCAACCATCTTGTTCTTAATCTCTTGTGGATAGTTAGTAGCGAGATGCCCATGTTTGTGACAGTGAAAACACTTCACTTTGGACAAATCCAGCTTCTTGACTTTAGACTTGGATTTTGATTGGAATTTATTCCCTTTCCCTTTCCTTTCCTTGGAAGTCAAAGAAAAATCCTCTTCATCATCATGCTTTGATGAATATCCATCTCTAGTGTTCCTCTTGAACTCCTCTTGCACTAGATCTGACCACAGTCGTTCCCAATCCGGAAATTTTTCCCTTCCATTGACAGAGTCTTGATAACTATGCTAACGCTTAGGAAGCCCTAGGAGTGCCAAGATCACCAAATCATCAGCAACAACTGTTATTCCCACACTTCCAAGCTCATCCCGACATTGGACAAACTTCATGAGATATTTTGGAATGGTGTCACCTTTCTTCATCTTGATCTTCTTGATTTTATCTTTGAGTGCCAATTTCCTATGGTCACTACTGTTTTGGAACAGATCCATCAAAACCTTCCACATTGCATATGGTGTGGTTTTCCCATGGAGACTTGAGACAATGTGATCTCGTACTCCCTCCAACAAAATCCTCCTCGCCTTCGCCACTTTATTTTGCCATGCATCAAGATTTGCAGTATCTGTCGCATCCGTCTTAGGAACATCTGCATCAATGTAACCCTTCAAGCCATTGTCTTTGAGCACTTCTTCCATCCTATCCTTCCAAGCAATGTAGTTGGAGCTGCCCTCAAGTGCATACTCCAACCTCAAATCATTGAAAGACATTTTTGATCTTGAATCAAGTGTCGCACCAAGAAAATCTTACAAATTTGAATGTTATCCAACCCAAAACTCAACTTATGCACTTTCCTCTTTCCCTAGGAGATTCACACCCCACCTGAGAGCAATCTGAGGGAAGTTCGCACCCTGCCTATGTGTAGCCTATGAACTTGCCTAGGAAGTTCGAACCCTGCTCCACTGTAGCCTGCGAGAATGCTCAAGAAGTTCACACCCTGCTCCACTGTTAGGGTGAGGGAAGTTCGCACCCTGCTAGTGTATTTACCTACGAGAATGCCAATGAAGTTTGCACCCTGCCTTTGTCTAGGGTTCACACCTTGCTAGAGGAAGGACCTGCGAGAATGAAATAATGTTTGCACCTCACTTCCGTGACTCCGTGGCCTCCGTGGCTTTGATACCATGTAGAAATTTCGATACAAATTATTGTATTCCTTTGATTCTCCTGATCTAAGAATTTCTACCACTTGTTAAATACAGAATCGCTTCTACTATTATTCTCGTGGAAGCAATTAAACCACGATCACAACCACAATGCACAAAGTGAAATATCAATAACACACAACACAGAAGTTTTATTGGGAAATCCTAAAGCTAAAAACCCCACTATCATATATTATGTATATCATGAATCATGAAACAATATCGTACAAAACTCTAATCCAAGAGATCTATGTACAATATAATCATCTCACACTGTCATACATAAATTAGCAAATACATGTGCCAATTTCCGTGTCCAGACAGCTTGCCTCCTGTGCACAATATTTTCAATTTGAATTCTCACAATCGAATACAATTGCCTCGTTTGTACATGCTCATAAGCATATCCACTACATGTATGAACAAATCACAACTGATAGCCAACTGTCCCATTCACCTGTTATCTCAATTGGATCTCCAATGGATTTGCATGCATGTAGTTAACTGTGACGCATCTTCAGTTGCATGTGAGTTAAGTGATTAACTGAACTCTCACTAGTGCAACTGAGCATAACTCACTTAACTACACTTATGATTCTGTTACAATTCCAAATCACTCAGTTATGAATGAGATAATAGATTAATATTTATTGTCTAATTTAATTAAGGGAAAAATAAATTAGACACATGTTTCTTGTTGACTTTTCAACAAGCTAGACTTCTGGAGAACCTCCCCACAAAAAAATCCGTTAACCTAGCAAACTCCTTCCTCGGAGAATGAGGTCTATGGGTACGAATGACCATGTGATGAGATAAACTTGGCACGTCCATATTGGATAGCAGGTCAGGTGATAGCCTCAAATGTAGCATGTACCCTACCCCCCTTTAATTCCTTGGCTAGGATTAAGTGCATATCGGATCTACCCCTCTTTTGTTATTCAATGAGTGACTGAGTAAGGAAGTGCCTGTGCCACTCATGGAAACCTTTAACCCTAAATCAAAATAAATGCAGTTAATACAATGTACATTTGACACTACGTTCGGGCAGGTAGAGGCGAATGGGAAGATTAAATGCATATCAGACCTAAACCCTAAATCACATTGAATGAAGATAATACAATGTACAATTTCCACTACATTTCAAACAGGTGGAGCCGAATGGGATTTCCAACATTGGCAAAGGATTTTAAAATATTCACACTTGGAGTTAACCGGGAAGCCTTACCTAACCACTATCCCATATCTGAATACTTTGAAACTAAAGGGGTATGCTTGTATTAAACTTTTCACAGAGGAGTATAGTCTAATACTCTATTTTACCTAAGAACGTTTGGTCGTTTTTAGTGTGTGATTATGTGTATGGTCCAACGCTTGAGACCTAGGCTATAAATCCCAAAGTCGTTTGTAATGTAAACATATGGTAATGGTTGATATGTATGGTGTAACGCGTAAGGTTTAGGCCATAGAATCCCAAAGTCATTTGTATTGTTAAGACTGTGGTAATGGTTATAGGTATAAACAGATAGGAAAGTAATTATAATTACAGGACTTTAAATAAACATTGAAATGGGGAGTAAGCACTTATTATATCGTCGATTTGAAAACTTTAAGTTGAATGGTAATGACAGTTGACGACAGTAAGGACTCTAGTAAACTCTCATATTCAAGCTATATAATAGAAATACTACTTTCTTGAATCTTGAAGCTATTCATGGATAAATATACAAAAAAAAAAAAAAAAACTTGACAGTTTTTGAGGTACATTACATATGGTATCAGAGAAAAAAGTTACAACACTGGGTCTGAACAGGGCCACATTAATTGCTTAGTATATATTCTAATTTATGTAAAACTAATAAATCTTATGGTTACAAACAAAAATCCCTTTCTATTTTGTGTTAATTATGGCATCTTAGGAGGGTGCAGAAATCGGGATGAAAGGAAATCCACAGCAAGGACCTCCTAGTGATCCAAGACAAAATAGTGATGGAAGCTCACCCACGTAGGTGTTGGAAACAATGAGGAATCTTATTGTTGAACTACAGATTATCAAGGCCGACAATGAAAAATTGAGGAAAGAACAGCAGGAACATCAAGAGATAAATGAAGTCCTGCTGGGTAGTATAGTAACCAAGAAAATCCCAGAAGACGATAACCATGACGAAGAGGTCATCAAAAGGGCCTCCAAGAAGTCTGGGCTAGAAACTGAAAAAGCAGACATTTTTTCTAAAGGGACACCTTTAGCTGAAGACAAAACTAAACCAGACAGAAAAAGAAAACAAGTAGACCACCTGGAAGGACAATTTAAAAAGATTAAACCAGCTACCTTTGATGGAGAATCCGGGACAGGAGAAGAAGTAGAGGCATGGTTGTTGGACATCAAAAAATAATTCCAGATCTACAACTATTCCAGCAACATGAAGGTCAGAATAGCCATCTACAATCTGAAAGGGAATGCCAGTATTTGGTGGAAAGACCTGAAATTGGCCAAAGGCCTAAAGGAGAAACAGTTGGAATGGTCTAATTTTAAAAAGTATTTCAAGAAACAATACCTTTCTGAAAGCTATTAGGAAAGGAAGACAAAAGAATTTTATGAGTTACAACTTGGATAGATGACAATGGAAGACATTATAAATAAATTTCTAGAACTGTTAAGGTTCATACCATACATCTAGGAGAATAAGGTAAAAATCCATCGATTCTTAAGCTATTTACCACGGTCCTATAGGGACAGAATTGAGTTTGACAACCCCAAATCCTTGAGTGAGGTATTCAAGAAAGCATGAATGTGCTATGGCTAGTATAAACAGAGGTTAGAGATTCCCAACGCCTGGAAGGATAAGAAGCAATCTCGAATGAACCAGTGGAAGAAGGGATACCAGCCAGCTCCTTATCAGAATGTAGCAAAAAGTTTCTCAAGAAAGGATTTTCACTCCAATCATCCGAATGCGCAAGGTAGCGGTACACCGGTAAACCTGGGAACGAAGAAGTTTGGGGACAGCTCTTGTGAGCCATTAAAGTGTTGGGAATGTGGAGAGCGTCATCTAAGGAGGAACTACCCATGTTTAATTTCAGAAAATAGAACTATTGTTCATAATTTACAGGAAGCCTCAACAGTGGGAGACGTGGGCAGAAGCCTACATCGGATAGATGCAGCCATAAATGGTCGACAAGATGACCACCAGTCCTTGGTGGTAGAAATCGAAGGTAAAATCAATAACACTCGAATTTCTGTTCTAATTGACCCTGGAGCTTCGTTAAGTTATATTACTCCTGATGTAGTAGAGTGAAATAAACTTAAGAAACTGAAGCACGCAAAATCATGGCTTGTACAACTAGCAACAAGAACTAAAAGGAAAGTAGTTGAATTTATTTATGATTTTGAGTTTAGCTTAGATGGTCAAAATATGAGGACAAATATGAACATCCTACCACTAGGATCTTACGATATGATTATCGGGATGGATTGGTTGGAACAACTCAAAGAAGTACTAGATTGTTATACCAAGTTACTTAGCTATAAAGACGATTTTGGCACTGCTAGAACAACCCAAGTTATACCAAAACTGGTATCAGTCAGACAATTTTTAGCAATGCAACTCAAGAAATGTATGAGGAAGGGATGTCAAGTTTATGCCATCCAAGTGACAAATCTATTAGAAAAAGAAGATAAGCCAAAGTTAGAAAACTTTGTTGTCCTACGTGAATTCAGAGACATGTTTGTGGACGAGATACCAAAATTACCTCCTAGAAGGGAAATAGACTTCTCCATAGACCTACTACCCAGTTCAACCCCTATCTCAAAAGCACCTTACCGAATGAGTCTACTGGAACTAACAGAATTAAAAATACAATTACAGGAATTGTTGGACAAAGAGTATATCAAACCGAGTGTCTCACCATGGGGGGCACCGGTCCTCTTTGTGAAAAAGAAAGACAGTACTCTAAGACTATGTATTGATTGTAGACAACTGAACAAAATGACTATTAACAACAAATACCCCTTACCAAGGATAAATGATCTGTTCGATCAAGTAGGTGGGGCCAAGATCTTTTCAAAGTTGGATCTATGATCCGGCTATTATCAAGTTAGGATAAAAGATGAGGACATAAGAAAAACATATTTTCGAACAAGATATGGACACTACGAATTCGTAGTCATAGCTTTCAGACTCACTAATGCACCAACCACATTTATGTGTCTGATGACTAGTATTTTCAATCAGTACTTGGACAAGTTCGTGGTAGTATTTATCGACAACATTCTGGTCTATTCAAAAAGGGAAGAAGAACATGATGAACACTTAAGAATAGTTCTGCAAATGTTGAGAAACGCAAACTGTATGCCAAATTTGACAAGTGTGACTTTTATCAAAAAGAAATACAATATCTAGGACATGTAATTTCAGCAGAAGGCATTGTTGTATACCCGGAGAAGAAAAAATCCATTATGGAATGGTCAGTACCTAAGGATGTAGCAGATATCCAGTCATTCATGGGAATCATCGAATATTACCTAAGGTTTATAGAAGGGTTTTCCAAGATAGCTTACCCTATCACATCATTACAAAAGAAAGGGACCAATCTTAACTGGTCAGAGAAGTGTCAAGACAGTTTTAACAATCTGAAGGGATTATTGACAACTACACCCATATTGAAGGTAGTAGACCTAGATAAAGACTTCACTGTATGTGTTGATGCAAGTAAAGAAGGACTAGGTGGTGTCATAACTTAGGAAGGACATGTTATTTTTTATGAGTCCCGGAAATTAAAATAACACAAGTGAAATTATGTCACTCATGACTTAGAATTGGCAGCGGTAATAAACGCCTTAAAAATGTGGTGACACTATATAATGGGCAGAAAATTTCTACTATTGACGGATAATAGTGGGGTGAAATATATGTTTAACCAACCAGATCTTAATGAAAGACAAGTAAGGTGGGTAGCCTTATTGAGAAAATTTGACTTCGAGGTCAGACATATCAAGGGTAAGGAAAATAAAGTAGCAGATGCTTTAAGCAAAAGAGTCCATGGGTTATTTGAGATAAATATCAGCAGGGCAGAAAGTGATCTAGAACAAAGAATAAGGACGACAAGTAATAACGATGGAAATTACACTAAGATGATGGAATAATTTCAAAACAGTATCGCAAACTCAGATAAACTAGATCTAAGTATCGACAAGAAGGGACTATTGTGATTTAAAAACAGACTTTACATACCAAATTTAGCAAAGTTAAAATTAACAGTTTTAGATGAAGTGCATAAGAAACCATATTCTAGCCATCCAGGTTCCCAGAAAACTATTTTACTGGCCTAATATGAAGGGACAAACAACAAAGTACTTAGTTAGGTGCCAATATTGTCAGCAATTTAAGGCTGAGCACCAACACCCTGCTAGCCTATTACAGCCATTACCAGTACCAGAATGGAAATGGGAGACTATATCACTGGACTTTATAATAGGTTTGCCTAAAACTCAAAAACAAAATGATTCTATCATGGTTGTAATCGATAAACTCAGTAAGTTTGCACACTTTATTCCTGTAAAGTATACTTTTAAAGCTATAAACATTGCTAAAATTTTCATGAAAGAATTTTTTTAGACTGCATGGTATTCCTAAAATGGTGATTTCAGATAGAGACGTAAAATTGACATTTGCTTTTTGGAAGGAATTGTTTGCAGGGATAAAAACTAACTTGAATTTCAGTACAAGCTATCATCCACAAATGGATGGACATACCAAAAGGACAAACCAGATCATAGAGGATATGCTCCACATGTATGTAAGAACAAAACCAAACAAGTGGGAAGACAACATGCACTTGGTAGAATTTGCATATGAAAATGGGTACCAAACTTTGGCTAAGTTGAGCCCTTTCGAAATATTGTATGGAAAAAAGTGTACGAATCCAATTAGCTGGGATAACCCGGCTGACAGACTCATGGTTGGACTAGAGATGCTCCAAGAAATGGAAAAAATGGTAAGGAAGGTACAACAGAACTTGAAAGAAGCACATGATAGACAGAAGAGCTATGCAGTTCAAAAAAGAAGACACTTGGAATTTCAAGTGGGAGACCATGTTTATTTGAAGGTCAAAGCCCGAAAAATCTCATTGAATTTAGGGAACTATGCCAAGATGGCACCCAGGTTTTGTGGGCCCTTCAAGATACTAGCTCAAATTGGACCCGTAGCATATCAACTTTCTCTTCTAGTGAAACTAAGAATTCATAATGTATTTCATGTTTCTTTGTTGAAAACGTATATTCATGACCCTACTCATATGATTGATTGGAACTTGGTGCAGGTGGAAGCCGAAGGTGAGTTCCAGGTGGAACCCCTATGCATTCTGGATTGGAGAGAAATAGCACTTCAGAACAAAGTCGTCACTCAAGTAAAGGTGCAATGGAAGCACTTTAGTCCCGAGGAGGCCACTTGAGAGTTGGAGGGAGATTTGAGGAAATCTCATCCAATCCTGTTCCAAGAAAGGAACGAACACCAAGGACAATGTTTTACTAAAGTGGTAAAGGATGTGCCATCCCCAAAAATAAAATATTTCTGAAATTTAAATTTGTTGGAAATTTATTTTGTTTTTAGTAAATTCGAATTTGGAAAATTTTTGCCATTTATGGCAACTTCGAATTTCGAATTTGATAATTGTAATTAGTTATTATGACTGTTGGTCAGAGACCTGATTTGACCCAACTAACTATTTGACTATGACACTTGTATGAAAACATAATATTTTATATTGATTGCAGGAGGACAAATGGAAGAGCCATGTTAAATTTAGTTGACCATGACTCTATGAGTGGGGAACATGTTGGAACTACCTCTAGGCTGATTGTTACAAGTGGAAAATCAGTGATTTGGTCATTGGTAGCCCCTAAAAATCAGAGATTTAGAAAGCTGCAAAAATTCTCAAGGGAGGGAAAAAAGACCTAGGCAAATTGATAAATAGCATATGTGAGGATGCAAGATGCTGCCAAGTATGCTAGGGGAGGAGACTATTGATTTACTTGCTATTATGAACACTACATGAGTGTGAGGCAAGGGAACTGCTGGAACTGAAGGACATTTCTGATGAGAATGTTTTCCAATTTCGCCCTCATGGATTCATGGTCAAGCTAGGGGGTGAATCGGGCAAGTAGTTTGGCTTCCTTGTTCTACGGTTGGGAGGAACGTGGTTGTTCCCTTTGTCTTTCAGCGTATTATTTAAAATATGTTATTTATGTCCCTTCTCTTGCTAAATGTTATATGGTTACATACTTGATAGAATGCATCTGTTAATTCTAACTAGAAATATTATTAAGGATGAAAGATCGAATGCATCATTTTGAAGACTTAGGAACTGCTAGAATGTCTCTATACTAGCTCAGAATGGATTATCTTTGTTGTATCGCATTACTGTTATGAGTACTAATTGCCGAAATTAAAGTAGATGAAAGGACATGCCTAGTCAATTCTTATAGAAGATATGTGATGTGGTTTGGATTACTACTGTAGTAAGACAAAAACATTGTAGTTAAAACCCCCACAAATAAATTGTAATGTAGATTTGAGTTTACCCACATATTGAATGCAAATGGAAACTGTACAGTTTATATATATATATATATATATATATATATATGGACGTATACTTACTTTCTAGTATATAAAGGCATGTTCAGCAGTAGAGTAATTAACTAATATTTATTCCATGTACCAACTGAATAATCATGATTTTTAGGAGATAGCAATAATCGCAAGTGCCTAAGATATATATGTATATATATACTTATAATACGGAAGTGGACTTGTGAATACAAAGAATTATTATAGAACACCTACAGCATTCACACATATTTATAGCAACCGATGTTTAATGAAAAAGTTATAGGACGAATTGGCCTATGGGTCCATAGGTTAACATGTTGGAAATTATATTTGGAGTGAATCGAATTATCACAGTTTAATTTCCAAAACTAATCACGAGAGGCATGAAGGCCCAGGGATGAAGGGACATCCCGAAACTTCACATACTCCTGAATAAATTCATAACTGTGTAAATAACAACATAATCACCTAGAATTTAAAAAGGAAAGCCTTTAACGCAAGTACAATATTTGCAATTTGAATTCATTTATCATGATGCAATCTGGAGTCAAATACAGATAAGATATACATATAGATGGAAATAGCCGAGCACCTTTATTCATTTCAAAATCCTTTCTTGGAAGGAGCCAGTATGTCACTAGTACATTAAACCAATGAAATAACCAATATGCCATTACAAGTAGGCGGAAAGGAAACCCTGAAATTCTTTTCAGAATAATATTACATATCTCATCCAGAATTGAAACAAACAAACACCCCATACTGTATTTTATTCTAATGATAGAAATTACTATCACAAGATGGGTTACCCTTAATCAAACGATACTGAAATCGGAATAGAACTATATTGTTAATCAAAGGACTGGAAAGGGACCACGCCCTTCCACTAGAACTAAAAGAATGTCAAAGAGAGGGTTACGAGCATGGAACCCAAATACCTTTGTATCCAAGAATAGGCATGGATATCCACAACTACTTACCGACGAGGACTATACAAAATTTGTACCAGTAAAATATTAGTAACTAAATATGCCATTGAAATTTTAGAATGATACGAAAGGAGAGTGAATGAAATTATCCACAGAAAGGAAATATACCACTTGACAAAACCTGTACTTATCTTTGATTTTGTCATGGCCATGATCCATTTCCCTGTTGTGGTCATCCACCAACTGAGAGGGGAGGAGTGAGCTTGTTTAAGTTGATGGGTACCCTTGCATCAAAACAAGGCCCCATCATTAGTTAAAACATCCAATTCAAGAAAGAAGTTATACAAGAAACTATGGATTTCGTAATTATAAAAATAGTTCCAGCACCGATTCCAGAGACACTAAAATAATGAATGAATATACTCTAAGGTATAGACAAGATACAGATAATATACTAGACGAAATCTTCGTAAGGAAAAACAATCGAAATACAATTAATATGAATGTTAAATACAAGAATCTATTTTTCTTAAAATTTACAAGAAAGGATTAAAGTAACACAAAATGATTTAGCCTATTGATAGACCATGGTAAGCCAATACAAAACTCGTAAATATTTACCAGTTATAGGACAATGTACAGTTGACGCTACGTTTCAGACAGGTGGAGCCAAATGGGATTTCCATCACTGGTAGAGGATTTTAAAATATTCTCACTCGGAGTTAACTGAGAAGCCTTACCTAACCACTATCCTATATCCGGATACTTTCAAACTAAAGGGGTCTGCTTGTATTAAACATTTCTCAGAGGAGTATAGTCTAATACTCTATTTTACCTAAGCCCATTTGGTCATTTTTAGTGTGTGATTATGTGTATGGTCCAACGCTTGAGACCTAGGCTATAAATCCCAAAGTCGTTTGTAATGTAAACATATGGTAATGATTTATATGTATGGTCTAACACGTAAGGTTTAGGCCATAGAATCCCAAAGTCATTTGTATTATTAAGACTTTGGTAATGGTTATAGGTACAAACAGATAGGAAAGTAATTATAATTACAGGACTTTAAATAAACATTGAAATGGGGAGTAAGCACTTATTATATCGTCAATTTGAAAACTTTAAGTTGAATGGTAATGACAGTTGACAACAGTAAGTACTCTAGTAAACTCTCAGATTCAATCTATATAATAGAAAGAATACTTTCTTGAATCTCGAAGCTATTCATGGATAAATGTACAAACACAAAAAAAAATTGACAGTTTTTTAGGTACATTACAGATGAGATTTCCACAAATCTCCCTCCAACTCCCAAGTGGCCTCCTCAATACTGAAGTGCTTCCATTGCACCTTTACCTGAGCGACACCTCTGTTCTGAAGTGCTATTTCTCTCTAGTCCAGAATTCACAAGGGTTCCACCTAGAACTCGCCTTCAGGTTCCACCTGCACCAAGTTCCATTCAATCATATGAGTAGGTTCATGAATATATTTTTTCAACAAAGAAACATGAAATACATTATGAATTCTTAAATTAGCTGGAAGCGCAAGTTGATATGCTACGGGTCCAATTTGAGCTAGTATCTCGAAGGGCCCACAAAACCTGGGTGCCATCTTGGCACAGTTCCCTAACTTCAACGAGCCTTTTCAGGCTTTGACCTTCAGATAAACATGGTCTCCCACTTGAAATTCCAAGTGTATTCTTTTATGATCTTCATAGCTCTTTTATCTGTCATGTGATTCTTTCAAGTTCTGTTGTACCTTTCTTACCATGTTCTCCATTTCTTGGAGCATCTCTGGTCCAACCATGAGTCTGTTAGTCGGTTTATCCCAGCTAATTGGAGTCGTACACTTTATGTCGTACAGTACTTCGAAAGGCTCAACTTAGCTGGAGTTTGGTACCCATTGTTTTATGCAAATTCTACCAAGTGCAGGTAGTCTTCCCACTTTCTCGGTTTTGTTCTTATGTACATGCAGAGCATATCCTCTATTATTTGGTTTGTCCTTTCAGTCTGTCCATCCATTTGTGGATGATAACTCGTACTAAAATTCAAGTTAGTATTTAGCTCTGCAAACAATTCCTTCCAAAAAGCGGATGTAAATTTTACGTCTCTATCTGAAATCACCATTTTGGGAATACCATGCAGTCTAAAAACTTCTTTCATGAATATTTCAGCGATGTTTATAGCTTTAAAACTAGACTTTACAGGAATAAAGTGTGCAGACTTAATGAGCTTATCGATTACAACCATGATAGAATCATTATGCTTCTAATTTTTAGGTAAACCTGTTATAATGTCCAACGATATGGTCTCCCATTTCCATTCTATTACTGGTAATGGATTTAATAGGCCGGCTAGATGCTCATGTTCGGCCTTAACCTGCTAACAATCTTGGCACCTAGCCAAGTACTCTGTTGTTTCACCCTTCATATTAAGCTAGTAAAATAGTTTTCTAAGTGTTGTTACTGTTTTCTGGTAACCTAGATGGACAGAATACGGTTTCTTATGCACTTCATCCAAAACTATTAATTTTAACTCTGTCGAATCTGGTATGTAAAGTCTGTTTTTAAATCATAATAGTCCCTTCTTGTCGATACTTAGATCTGGTTTATCTAAGTTTGTGGTACTGTTTTGTAATTCTGCCATTATCTTAGTGTAATTTCTGTCGTTAATGCCTGCCGTCCTTATGTAGTGTCACCACATTTTTAATGTGTGTATTACCACTGCCAATTCTAAGTCATGAGTGACATAATTTCGCTCATGTTCTTTTAATTTCTAGGACTCATAAAAAATAACATGTCCTTCCTGAGTTAGGACACCACCTAGTCCTTCTTTACTTGCATCAACACATATGGTGAAGTCTTTATCTGGGTCTGCTACCTTCAATATGGGTACAGTTGTCAGTAATTCCTTCAACTTGTTAAAACTGTCTTGACACTTCTCAAACCAGTTGAATTTGGTCCCTTTCTTTTGTAATGACGTGATAGGGTAGGCTATCTTGGAAAACCCTTCTATGAATCTGTGGTAATATCCGGTGATTCCCATGAATGACCAGATATCCACTGCATCCTTAGGTACCAGCCATTCCATAATGGATTTTATCTTCTTTGGGTCTACGACAATGCCTTCTGCTGAAATTACATGTCCTAGATATTGTATTTCTTTTTTATAAAAGTCACACTTGTCAAATTTGGCGTACAGTTTGTGTTTCTTCAACGTTTGCAGAACTATCCTTAAGTGTTCATCATGTTCTTCCTCCTTTTTTAAGTATACCAGAATATCGTCGATAAATACTACCATGAAATTGTCTAAGTACTAACTGAAAATACTGTTCATCAGGCACATAAATGTGGTTGGTGCGTTAGTGAGTCCGAAAGGTATGACTATGAATTCGTAGTGTCCATATCTTGTCCGGAACATTGTTTTTCTTATGTCCTCATCTTTTATCCTAACTTGATGATAACTAGATCGTAAATCCAACTTTGAAAAGATCTTGGCCCCACCTACTTGATCGAACAGATCATTTATCCCTGGTAAGGGGTGTTTGTTCTTAATAGTCATTTTGTTCAGTTGTCTATAATCGATACATAGTCTTGAGTATCGTCTTTATTTTCCACAAAGAGGACTGGTGCCCCCCATGGTGAAACACACGGCCTGATATACTCTTTGTCCAACAATTCCTGTAATTGTATTTTTAATTTTGTCATTTCTGGTAGACTCATTCGGTAAGGTGCTTTTGAGATAGGGTCTGAATCGGGTAGTAGGTCTATGGAGAAGTCTATTTCCCTTATAGGAGGTAATTCTAGAATCTCATTAACAAACATCTCTCTGAATTCACGTAGGACAACAAAGTATTCTAACTTTGGCTTATCTTCTTTTTTTAACAGATTTGTTACTTGGATGGCATAAACTTGACATCCCTTTCTAATACATTTCTTGAGTTGCATCACTAAAACTTGTCTGGTTGATATAGGTTTTGGTATACCTTGGGTTGTTCTAGCAGTGCCAACATTGTCTTTATAGCTAAGTATCTTTGTATAACAATCTAATACTGCTTTGTGTTGTTCCAACCAATCCATCCCGATAATCATATCGTAAGATCCTAGTGGTAGGATGTTCAGATTTGTTCATATATTTTGACCATCTAAGTTGAACTCAAAATCAGAAATAAAGTCAACTACTTTCCTTTTAGTACTTGTTGCTAGTTGTACAAGCCATGATTTTGTGTGCTTCAGTTTCTTAAGTTTATTTGACTCTACTACATCAGGAGAAATATAACTTAACGTAGCTCTAGGGTCAATTAAAACATAAATTTGAGTGTTATTCATTTTACCTTCGATTTCTACCACCGAGGACTGGTGGTCAGCTTGTCAACCATCTATGGCTGCATTTATCCGATGTAGGCTTCTACCCATGTCTCCCGCCATCGAGGCTTCCTGCAATTTATGAACAACAGTTATGTTTGCTGAAATTAAATGTGGACAGTTCCTCCTTAGATGAGGCTCTCCACATTCCCAACACTTTAATGGCTCACAGGAACTGTCCCCAAACTTCCTCATTCCTAGATTTACTTGTTTACCGCTGCCTTGCCTATTCAGATGATTGGAGTGAAAATCCTTTTTTGGAAAAAAAAAATTTGCATTCTGATAAGGAGCTGGGTAGTATCCCTTCTTCCGTTGGTTCATTCGATCTTGTTTCTTATCTTTCCAGGCTTTGGGAAACTCTACCCATTATTTATATTGGTCATAGCACATTCGTGCTTTCCTGAATATTTCACTCAAGGATTTGGGATTGTCAAACTCAAATCTGTCCATGTAGGACTGTGGTAAACAGCTTAAGAATTGCTAGATTTTTACCTTATCCTCCTGGATGTATGGTACGAACCTTAATAGTTCTAGAAATTTATTTATAATATCCTCCATTGTCATTTGTCCAAGTCATAACTCATAAAATTCCTTCGTCTTCCTTTCATAATAGCTTTCAGAAAGGTATTGTTTCTTGAAATACTTCTTAAAGTCGGACCATTCCAACTATTTCTCCTTTAGGCCCTTAGCCAATTTCAGTTCTTGCCACCAAATGTTGGCCTTCCCTTTCAAATTGTAGATGGCCATTCTGAACTTCATGTTGCTAGAATAGTTGTATATCTGGAAGTATTTTTTGATGTCCAACAACCATGCCTCAACTTCTTCTCCTGTCCTAGATTCTCCATCAAAGGTAGCTGTTTTAATATTTTTAAATTCTCCTTCAAGGTGGTCTACTTCTTTTATTTTTATGTCTGGTTTAGTTTTGTCTCCAACTGAAGGTGTTTCTTTAGACGAACTATCTCCTTCTTCTGTTTCTGACCCAAAGTTCTTGGAGGCCCTTTTGCTAACCTCTTCGTCATGGTTATCTCCTTTTGGGATTTTCTTGGTCACTATACTATGTAGCAGGACTTCATTTATCTCTTGTTGTTCCTGATGTTCTTTCTTCAATTTTTCATTGTCGGCTTTGAAAATATGCAGTTCAACAATAATATTCCTCATTGTTTCCAACACCTCCATGGGTGAGCTTCCATCACTTTTCTGTCTTGGATCTCTAGGAGGTCCTTGCTGTGGATTTCCTTCCATCCTAATTTTTGCAGCTTCCTGAGATGCCATAATTAACACAAAACAAAAAGGTCTTTATGTTTGTAACCATAAGATTTATTAGTTTTACATAAATTGGAATATATACTAAGCAACTAATGTGGCCCTATTCAGACATAGTGTTGTAACCCTTAGAGTACGAATATGCTATAACCCTCTGCCCGTGTTATTAATCCCATTTGACTCCACCTATCCAAACTGTAGCGTCAAATGTACATCGTATTAATTGCATTGATTGTGATTTAGGGTTAAAGGTTTCCATGAGTTGCACAGGTGCTTCCTTAATCCGTAGCCCATTGAATACCAAAGGAAGGGTAGGTATGATGAGCATTTAATCCTGGTCAGGGCATTAAATGGGGTAGGGTACATGCTAAATTCAAGTCCATCACCTGACATGTTATCCAATATGGACGTGCCAAGTCTATCTCATCACCTGGTCATTCGTACTCGCAGACCTTATTCTCCAAGGAAAGGGTTCGCTAGGTTAATGGATTTTTTTTGGGGGGAGGTTCCCCGAAAGTATATCTCTATGACTCTGATTTCTTGGTGAAGGGAAACAACTGTGAGGATTTTTTTTCATAGTGGAGGTGGCATCTCTATCTAACCCACTGGTAAGATTCTCGTTATTTTTGCATCTCTAGTCGTAGATTTGTGGCCGAGTTCTCTTTCTCTTGTAACCACCATAGATTAACCTACGGGTCGTAGTGATTATACTATATGTAAGTAGTTATTCCCTCATTTCCAAATCTCTAAGAAAGGTTCTGGAAGTTCCTTGCCTCTAATAAGTAGTTTTATTACTGTGTTCTTATCTATTCAGCAAATCCCAAAAAGGGCTTGATACCTCGTTCCTTTGTTTCCTTGGTGTTTCGTAAGTATATTTCTTTTAGGGAGTGATGTTCCCTCTCCACTTCACTATATTGTATCATCGTTTGGTATTGATATTTTGCAGGATTTTTCCAGGATCCCATTCCAGAAGTTAAGTTTATTAGGGTGAGAGTTACACTGTAATTCTAGTATCTCCTTGTCCATATTAAATGATTTTTTTTTCATAGGCTCTAAACTCCCATCATGGCTGGTTATACTCTGATTAATATTTGAATAATTTTTTCCCAGCCCATATTTACTCATATACCTCAAAGAGACCTTTCGCTTGTATACCATCCTCGCCAAAAACCTGTAACCCCAAAGAGAAAGCCCCAAAAAGAACCTTTCATAAATCTATTTTATAAATCTTGATTTAGTGGTACCTCTCGAGTTCAAAATCCTTATATCATGTAACTGGTAAATATTTACAGATTTTGTATTCACTTACCGTGCTCTGTCACTAGGCTAAATCATTCTGTGTTACTTTAATCCCTTTCTTTTTGTTATTTTTAAAACCGATTCCTGTATTTAACATTAGGCAATTTCATATTAACTATGTTTCAATTTTGTCTCCTTACGAAGATTTCGTCTAGTATATTATCTGTATCTCATCTATACCTCGGTAACTAGAGTATATTCAACCATTGTTTAATGTCTTTGGAATCGGTGTTGGAACTACTGTTATATTTACGAAAGCCATAATTTCTTGCATAACCTCTTTCTTGAACTGGATGTTGTAACTAAAGATGGGGCCCTGTTTTGATGCGAGGGTACCCATCAGTGTAATCAATCTTGCTCCTCCCCTTTAGTTGGTGGACGACCACTGCTGGGAAATGGAACATGCACACGGAAAATCCAAGATAAGTACAGGTTTTGTCAAGTGATATATTTCCATTCTATGGATAATTTCATTCACCCTTCTTTTGTGTAGTACTAATATTTCAACGATATATTTAGTTACGAATATTTCAATGGTACAATCTTGTAGAGTCCTCGTCAGTGTATAGTTTCAGATATCCACACCCATCATTGGCAATAAAGGTATTTGGGTTCCATGCTCGTAACCCTCTATGTCTCATTCTTCTAGTTCTAGACGAAGGGCATGGTCCCTTTCTAGTCCTTTTATTAACAGTGTAGTTTTATTCTGGTTTTAGTACCGTTTGATTAAGGGTAACCCATCTTGTAACGGTAATTTATGTCATTGGAGTAAAACACATTATGGGGTATTCATTTTCTTATAATATGAATGAGATATGTAAAACATTTCTTAAAGAATTTCAGGGTTTCCCTCCCGCCCACTTGTAATCGCATACTAGTTATTTCATTGGTTTAAAATACTAACGCCATATTGGCTTCTTCCAAGAAAAGGATTTTGAATTGAATAAAGGTGCTTGGCTATAGCCGACTATATGTATATCTTATTTGTAGTTAACTCCAGATAGCATGATGGTAAATAAATTCAATTTGCACTTATACTGTAATCGTGTTAAAGGATTCCCCTTTTGATTTCTATGTGATTATGTTGTTATTTACACAATTATGAATTTATCCAGGAGTATGAGTAAATCATGTGAAGTTTTGGGATGTCCCTTTTTCCTTGGGACTTCACGCCTCTCGTGATTAGTTCTGGTAATTAAACTGTGTTAACAAATTCACTCCAAATATAAATTCAAAAATTTCAATTTGTGGTCCAATAGACCCATTCGTCCAATAACTTTTTCATTAAACACCGGTTGAAAAATGTGTAAATGTTGTAGGTTTTCTATAATAATTCTGGAAATTTGCAAGGTCACTTCCGTATTTTAAATGTGTGTGTGTGTGTATATATATATATATATATATATATCTTAGTCACTTGTGATTATAGTTATCTCCTAATAATCACGATTGGATGGTACATGGAAGAAATCTCAGTTAATTGCACTACTATTGCTCATGCCTTTATACACATGAAAGTAAGTATACGTCCATATATATCTATATATATATATATATATATATATATATCTATATATATATATATACACACACACACACTATGTAGTTTCCATTTGCATTCAATACGTAGGTAACTCCAATCTGCATTACAATCTATTTCTGGGGTTTTCAACTACAATGTTTTATCTTACTACAGTAGTAATCCAAACCACAGAACGAATCTTCTATGAGACTTGACTAGGCATATCCTTTCAGCTAGTATTCTTATGAGAATTAGTATTCATAACAGTAATACAATGAAGCAAAGGTAATCCATTCTGAACTAGTATAGAAACATTCTAGCAGTTCCTAAGTTCAATAAGATGCATTCGATCTTCCGTCCTTAATATTATTTCTAGTTAGAATTAGCAGATGCCTTCTATCAAGTATTTAACCATATAACATTCAACCAAAGAAGGGACAGAAATAACATATCTGAAACAATGCGCTGAAAGACAAAGGGAACAGCCATGTTCCTCTCAACCGTAGAACTGGGCAGCCAAACTACTTGCTCGGTTCACCCCCTAGCCTGACCATGAATCCATGAGGGAGAACTTGGAAGAACTTCTCCTCGGCAATGTCCTACAGCTCCAATAGATTCCTTTTGCCTCACACTCCATCAGTAGTGTTCATAACAACAAGTAAATCAATAGTCTCCTTCCCTATCATACTTTGCAGCGTCCTGCCTCCTCACATATGCTATTTATCCAAAAAAAATCTTTTTGCCTAGGTCTTTTTCCCTCCCTTGGGAATTTTCGCAGCTTTCTAAAACCCTGATTTTCAGGAGTTGCCAATGGCCAAATCTCTGATTTTTCACTTGTAACAATCCGCCCAGAGGTAGTTCCAACATGTTCCCCACTCATGGAGTCATGGTCAGCTGATTTTTAACATGGTTGTTCCATTTGTCCTCCTGCAATCAATATAAAATATTTTGTTTTCACACAAGTGTCATAGTCAAATAATTAGTTGGGTCAAATCAGATCTCTGCCCAACAGTCATAATAATTAATTACAATTATCAAATTTGAAATTCGGAATTGCCAAAAATGGAAAAAAAATTCCAAATTCAAATTTACTAAAAATGGAATAATTTTCCAACAAATTTAAATTTCGAAATTACTTTATTTTTGGGGATGTCACAAGAGGGTAACAAGAAAAGGGCTTGGAATGCAAGGCCATAGTATGCGATGAGTCAATGCTATTTACTTGGGAGGTTTGTTCAAGGAAGGGGGGTTCTGGGATTGGATCAACAATGGTTGGAGAGAAATAATGAGACTGTCAAGTATTCCTTCTAATTGTTCAAATTAGGCATCAAATTTGGAAAATTAGTTGTCAACTCTAGAAATTTTAGACTGAAATTGGTCCTTAAGATGGTCAAACTAGCCCTTCTTCCCTCTCATTTTGACCTGCAGGTATTGAGTGTGAGTGTTGGCAATGTAGAAAGTGGGGGTGTCTGAAATAGGCATTTCATCCACTAAAAAAATTGATAGGTGATACATATCATTGTGATCTAGGAGGTTGGGGAAAGCCAAGGGAATATGTTTCAAATAAGGGTGTCGAGAAGGGTGGGTGAGACCCCAAAAAATATATTATAAGTGAAATGTACCATGATGATCAAGGTGAAAAGGTGAATCCAATGGGATAGGTCACAAATAAGGGTGTCGGGAAGGGGGTCGGGTCCACAGAAAAAAAAGGGCTTAAAAATGATAGGTATTGATGTGATTAGGGTGAAGAGATGAATGCAATGGTATAGGTATTGAATAAGAGTACTGGTGGGAACACTATTTTTTTTAACCTCCTATAGAGTTATACTCTAACCTGAATATTGCAGTGACAAATGGCTCAAATTGTTAATAGGAAAATTTATGTAGGAATTTCGCAACTAGAATGCAGGAAGAAAGGTTGTGAAACAATAGATCACATTTGTTCCTTTTTCATTATGTTTCTTTCCCAGGGGTTAGGGTTTACAGGGTTCCTATAGAAAAGCATTTTCCCTGTGCTATATCTCTCTAATATATGTGCAGGGTCAAATAATAGTACTCGGTCCAATATCTCAGGGAACCAACTAAGGAGACTCAAATGTACCATTATTCGTACTACCCAATTACCTGAGTGTGATTTTCGGTGTCACTATAGTAGTCAAGTAGTCAATCAACTAATATAGAGTTGGTTTCATGAGACCTAGGGGACTCCCAATATACCTGTTGGTACGTGGGAGTGATGGCCATGTATATATTCTATCTGGCATGGTACTACTCGAGGGGAACCAATAGGGGTTACAAAGGTTTCCAACAAGGTGATACGTTTGTTTCTAAACAACCCCGTGAGACCATCTGTATTTCCTATGTGTAGTCTTCCCCACCATAGTTTTACCCACTAAACGAAAAATCTTTGTGCTTTAAAGACGTTGGTAGAACATGTCTCTACCCTAAAAAAACTTCCCACGGTTTTTTCATAGGAAAGCGCTATGATACCACATGTTAGGTACAAGTTTTATTATATTAAGAAAAAAACAATAATACTATAGAAAATACCAACGAAATAACAAAATGTAGATAATCACAACAAAAAATGATACCTTTATTGATAGAAATCAATGTTCACTTGGCTCTTCAAGGGGGAAACCTCCAACATAGCAGTGCCCTATTACAATAATTCTCAAGACAAGGATTTATCATGCCTCCTACTCTTATTTATACTACTTATATCTTCTAAAGAACATTCTAGAGGAAGATCGTTCTAGAAGTGGTAGCTTCTATTAGGTCTTCTTACATTGACTTGTTCATATTTATTAAATATACATTATTAACTAATGTTGGTATTTATTACATGGAAAACATATTATTCTACCTATGTGAGGAGTTAGGGAGGTTAGGTCCCTAACAATTTTTGTAAGACAATTGACACAACTAAGTACATAAAGGATGAAAGACAAGTATACCAAGGTCATTCAAGTACATTGTTTGACATTGTTCGATAGAAGCACTCATATTTTAATACACAGTTCCAACTATATCTTCTTCCTCTTAGTTTTTGAATCTTCATCAATTTGTGCATTTATGTAATTTAGAACACATACATATGGGACACAAAACTATTATGTTGAGGATGTTGAGTTAAATTGTTATCCAATTTATTGTGTCGAGGCGTATATAATTGATTTTAAATTAATTGATATTTTATATATTGTTTTGTTAAGTAATTTGTTGCACCATAAACTAAATATTGTGTATGCAAGTTCATATTTGGAAAAATACATATGAAACACAATTCATGTCTTCAACCAATAAGACACTACATGACACATGGAGTCTTATTTCTTATAGTTGTCATTGAACATATATAATGCACCAAAATATCCTATGGTGGCATTAGTATGAAGTAGACAAGGTGATGATCAACTCAATGACACATGAGTCAAATGAAGTTGGTCTTATTGAGGTTTAGAGGCCTACCTTAACTAAAAGTTAGTGTACAAAATATTTCCATGGGGTCATCTTCTCATAGAATGTTCTACTGATTCTCAAACCATATGTATACAATGGTTTCAGATCCTTGATGACTTTTATTATAAATTAAATATTGCAATACCATTTCTACAACTTGCATTACATTCCTAAGATGATATGATCTGAGGGAGAAAACTCAAGAGTTAGTGTGTTTGACATCATTTACTACATAAGGAAAATTCCCTAATGAAATAAACATGATGCAAAGAATAGTGTGATTTTACGATTGCTTGTTTCCATTTTGTGTCTCATATTGTGTTTAAGTCAAGTTTCTCAAGGACATGTGGATATTTGGTCCTAGGGAATAAAACACCACCAACTAGAATAATTGAGTGTCATTATCTCCCGCAAGTTCTAACATGAACATGCTATCCAAACATTCTAAAGGTTGAGTTTTCCAATTTTGACTCTTTAATGCAAAAATTGCTTTGTCTCTTATCGAGCAAAACCCTAGTTCCCAAATTTGTCTAATAAAACAAGATCTTGGCCCTGGACTCATATAAGAGGGGTTACCTTAGTTGTAATATTATGTCATGAGTCCAATGTAATCAATGGTCTATCAATCCAAGTCTCGATTGGCATTTCATGGAAAGTTGCAACTTCCTTCATTAAACCAATGATGGAGACATGGCGATTTGGTCTTAGGGCATAACAACACTAGAAATTAGTAGAATTGACCATTGTAATATCTTACAAGTTTATTTGGTCAAGGTCAACAAGGTAACACTATACACATGCTGTCAGAAAAATATTTTTTGATTTTGAACCTTTAATGAAAAAAATAAATTGTCTCGTATTGAAAAAAACCCTCATTCTAGAAATTGTCAAACAAAAAATGCTTGAGGCCATGGAATCACAAGAGAGGAGCAACCCTAGCTGGAATATAATGTCACAGTATGAGGGAATCAATGATTCATTTTTTGATTTTATGCTTGTACAATTATTTACTGCAAACATATTTTCAATGAAAGAATAGAAAAGATAAAATCACACACACACATTACACAAAGATTTTTCCCCTGGAAATCCAAACTGGGAAAACCAACATATTCTATATTCATCATCTCATATATTTTTTACAATACAATATACATATATAGGATCTCACAGCATACTGTAACAACCCTCACGTTTAGTTATGACAACAAGCCTCTAATAACAAGTGCAGGACTTTTTTTTTTGTGTGTGCATGTGTAGAAGGGTAATAAAGACATTATACTCTACATTGCAACATGATGCTGAGCATGACACATGAAACTCACGCGACAACAACATAACGACCTAAGAAGTACATCAAGCACCTGGAAGCAACGTATGACCATCAACCGACGAAGAATAAGAATGAATACCCGCCCATCCTACCCTGCAATGGTTAGGACCTCCAGGACACATAAGCAATGCTCAAGCCCAGGTTCCCATCGATTTTGACCATTTAAGGTCTCAAGGATGGTGACTGTTCTAAGGTACAAGGAGGCGTCTACATCCCCTCCCAAAACAAACAAGTCCAAGCCAACTAAGCTAAATACAACATCAAGATCATCCAGGACACCTTCTCCCACTAAAAATCAAAATTTCATAAATCCTTCAAGAATATTTAAAGTCGACCTTAATATAGTCTTTTACATAAATTAGACATTGAAATGTTTTAATTACGCCCATATTGAAAACTATGTTATCTTATATAAAGTAGCATATGATGCACACTTACACTCTAACTGTTATAGTATGGGAATCTAATGAAAGAATTATCTAATGAAGGTATAACTTTGACTACATGCTTCCAATAAAAATCCAAATCTTAAAGGTTTTCAAAAATAATTAAAAAGGTATTTTATTTAACCTAAAAATTGACATATCTGACATTAGAATCTAATGATAAATTTAACTTGAAATCTCGCCTCCAATAAAATATTATATCCTTTTTAATAATATGTAAAGACAACCAAAGTATTTTACTTAGGACAAACATTGAAATATTTAATTTCTTGTCCACAACTACGCCCAATAGGTGATCTATGCCCAACATTGGTATTGCAATCAACAGTAAAACTAAGTCTATTAGAGGATAGCCTTCCAACAATGATATTTCTACACTAAACATATTATATCGTTGTCATTTAAATAAATTGACATCATAGACAATATATACATGATATAATTGTGAGTTAAGTATCAACAAGCTAAACAAGTGCACTTTGAAATTAATAATACTATATTCTGCCACAATTCATCATTGTTAAACAAGTAATGGAGGAATGCTGTAAAATAATAGTCCAGCAGATACGTTGTCAGGTAAGGTAGATCGTAGCAACCACTAATCCATACAAGTCACATCTTACACATAGTTACATTTAAGCGTTCCAATAATTAAAATCTAAAGATAAAGCATAACTCTGAATCTCGCTTCAATGAAAATCCAAAACTTATACATCCTTGAAGAATATTTAAGATGATCATCAAAAACAGTTGACTTAATAAGGGCCTTGAATTATTTTATTTATGGCCCAACATTGAAAACTATAATTACTACCATTGCAGTTTGCCATTGAAAACTATATTTATTTACGGCCCACATTGGAAACTATATTTAAAGTTGTCTAAAAGTTAAGGCTCGGATATAAATTGACTATCATTGTCATAACTGCCATTTCAAAATTTTATGCCAAAACAACTATCATTTCCACTGTCGTTTCAATTAACAATTAAAAATTTACTACTATTCACACTGTCACTTCATCAATATAAAATTTACTGTCATTTAGACCTTACGACCACCACCAAGACATCATGCAATCACCGTAAGGGTGTTTCTTGTGCAGTGCCTACCAAACTACCCTTAAATTTGTATGGGACGCATGCTCTCTCAATATAGAATGCTATCGCACCTATGGATTTATGTTAGTCGTGAGACAATTCTCATTCGGCAAAGATGTCAGTCACACCGAAGGTAAAACATGGAATCCCCAGCTTAACAAAATCATCAATTGAATCGGGTCTAGATTTTCCCCACTTCCAGCATCCGTGGGCAATCCCAAATCATGGGAACAAGGGAAGGCGTAGACCCTGAACCCTCCTAACACATTGTGGGAAAACAAAACTCAGACAAGGGAAATCACACAGCAAAGAGCACAAAAATTTTTGCAGAGGTATTCAAGACTCTCATGATAATTTTTAGATGAAGGAAGTTGGGTAAAATCCCTGGGAAGAATGCGGATAAGGGAATATAACCACATGGAATCCAGAAAAAAAAAAAGATAATGTTGATCAACAAGGAGGAATGTAGAGCTAAACGAGTGACCCAACACCGGAATAAAATGGCAATTCCAAAACATCATTCTGCCTATTCAGGAAAAATGACTTCTCTATGTTAAAAAGAAACATTCAAGGAGGGAGATAACAGTGATAAGCGATTCTAGAAACTCATAATAATTTTCTGTTACCCTAAAAATTCCATTAGAATAATGTTGTTCTCAAACTCTGTCATCCAACTATATAAAACGTTGTCAGGCACGCAGCAACACAAGCTATCTTCTACACCACACTAGTAATATAAAACGTGAACATAAAATTTGTTGGTTATAAAATATACCATCACGCATCATTACATATATATTTTCTGTCACTCCAATCGTTACCATTGAAATGGCGATAAGCATATGTCTAGAAAAAAATAATCACTACTAATATATTTATGATTGTCGAGCCAAGAAATGTCGAGTAATCAACTCATTGATATCCCAAAGCAGAGCATAAAATTGTTGTCTCAAATTAAAATGTAGGTATGAAGTCAATTGCCGACAAGGTAGGGATGAACGATCAAGCGCATAACTAAATCATCAAGGATGCAAGGAAATCCACAGGCAAGGGTACTTTCTCCTAGAAGGCGCAAGTCAATCAATCAGCCAAGGACAATAACAGAGGTAAACGGTGGATGGGTTCATCCTTCGCTTCATCATCCTCGCACAGGAAAGCAGGGCGTTGAGATCCATAGGTCTTTTAATGCTAAGGGGACGACCGTAGATCAGGCTCCTGGCCGACTGCTCAGGCGAGGACTGGTGAGCTAGGGACGAAGGCTAAACAACCTTAAGGTCACAATCAACACCACAGGGCGGTCACGTCATGCGGGAAGACAAAGGCCAAGGGAGTCAACAACCATCAAGCTAGGCTAAGGAAGGTTTTAGTCGCCATTTTAAAAAAAAACATCATTTTACCTTTCCATTAAATAAGCAGAACCGAGCATAAGTTCTAATACATTCTACCATACAAAATGAAGAGAGTGTATCGTTGCCTGATCACTCGCTCTGAATGATGTCCTGCGTGCGCTGTGCCACTCCCACTCACTGACCGTCGAGACTTCACCGGTACCTCCCAGCCAATGCTAGGGGTACTCTTCTTCCCCCTTAGCCCCCCGAGCCGCAAAGGGGCCATGCACACTATTCTGAGATTTTGTCTAGCTCCCATCTCACCTCGCAAGGCCGATCTACCACTCCTCTCCGAGATGGGTATCCCAACTCCCACAAGTAAATTAGTCAAGTAGATATTTCTGCAACGTAATGCTACGTAAACAAAAGATGTCCTTTCCTCCTTCTCCTTCCTTCATTTATAGAGTTTTGAACTTCCCCTCATTCCTAAAATCTCATTTAATTAAAGTTTTTAAAATAAATTCCTAAACATTCTTCTCCGTACAAGTGTCACCCATCCCCTCCATTCCTCCATTGTTTAATTTCTTTAATTAATTAATTGTCTTATTTCCCTCACCCACCTAGAGTTACTCCTAGAATCACTCTTAGGTGTCCCCAAATTCCCTTACAGGTTTTAAAGGCTTTCCCTATTATGAAATTGCTAATTCAATTTAAAATTAGAAACCTCTAAAATGGTAGATTCTTTACTAAGTTGACTTTCCGCTTTTTCCCTTAAGTTCCCCTTTTTCCCTTTTCATGTTACCTCTTTTCCCTAGTTTCCTATTTTTTTTATTTTCCCTCTTTCCCCTTTTTACTTAGAACTCAAAAAGGCAGGTGTGAAAATTAACCCATTTTTCCCTTCTCTTAATTAATTAGTATATTTTAATCTATTAAGGTAATAAAGCAATTAATTTTCTTTTTAAATTTGAATCCAACATGATTTTTTTGAAACATTTCATTTCTTACTCCCCGCATGTTACAAGATTTAATGAAGATCATGATTATTATTTAAGTTTTTTTTATTTTACTTATTATTATTTTATTTATTTATTATTTTTTTTAAGGGTAGACAAAATTTTACCCCTAGCATAATTTAGACTTAGAACTTAAATTTTGTACTAGGCAACATTTAATTAGGGAAATTGTTTTTAAAAATATTTAACTCATTATTCATCCTAAGGCCATCTAGGTTCATTTATTTATCAACAACAACGTGACGTGCCCTTCAGGATGCACTAGGTGCTCCAAGGGTGCCACTCGCCTTATCTGTTCCCTTGCACGATGTGCCCTTCAGGATGCACTACGTGCTCCAAGGGTGCCACTTGTCATTCTCCATTTTTCTTGCGCGACGTGCCACTTGCCATTCTCCGAGGTTGACTTTCTAGACATCCATAACCCCTGGAGTCAACACTCCACCAGGTGAACTTGTGGGATACTAATGGATTCTAAGGAATAAGGCCCCTGCCTTATTGTGTGCCCCTTAGAATCATCATGAGTGACTGTCGCAATCTACCCTCACAGCATCGTGGGTCCTCTCGAACTAGGTAATCTTTAACCTATAGTTCGATCCACGGCGAGAGTGCTAGTAGGTTGTGGCAGGGCTGTTGTCCACACCTCTCCCTCAACATCTCCGGTAGTCGTGCGTGACCCCTTTACTCCATATGTGAGTCTAGTCGGCAAGCTATCGTTAACCTACATCATCAACAAATCATGTCAGAACATATCCATATCATATCATCCAGTCAGATGCACTAATATCACAGTAAAACAATCAAACCCCAATGGCACACTCCCTGACTCAATCCGGAGTCCAAGGGGTTCCATCGATGCCTCTGCATCCTCGAGGTCCAAAACCCTGCACACTCAGTAAAACTGAGTCAATAACACTTGTCTATGTCAATGTAGTAAAACAACATATAATCAACCCATAACGCCTCATAATAAAAATCAAACTTTTAATAGCATAATAATTCGGATCACTTGCGAGCAAGTGTCCTCAAAGAATAAGTTTGCACAGTGTACCAGAGCGGGTTGTTACACATACAAAACCCTAATCCAATGACCTGGATTAGTCAAAAACCCTAGTTCCTTAACTGGAAATAGAAAAGAATGTGCCAAAAAAATGCCCAAAAATGGACACAAAAAACCACCCAAAAATATTATTTCGGGGTCGTTTCCCCCAAACCCCCTCATAGAGGATATCCCTTCCCCATGCAACCTCATGAATAGGGGGGATCCACCCCCCTACACACCTGGTGCAACGTAGACACTAGTTCTACACATGAAAAGAATATAACACATAACAAACATTCTCCCACTTGTTTAATTTGCATACAAGGGGTTACAATGTTACAGAGTCAACAATCCAGAGAAGCAATGCCCATAGATCCTCTATACCAAGAGAACTTCTCAATGCTCATATATTTTTTTATTGAATCTGCAACATTATTCAAAGTGTCCACCTTCATTAGAAACACCTTATTTTCTTCAACCATGTCTCTCACAAAGTTATATTCAACATCAATATGTTTTGTCTTTAAATGACTAGTCAGGTTATTTGTCATAAAAATTTCACTCTCATTGTCACAATTTATCCTTACAAATTTTTGTACCAACCCAGTACCTTGTTGACCCCAACAACCCCCTTCTTTATTTTTAATCAAAATCTAGGGTCCCTCAAAATTTTACTTGGATTCTTCGTTTTTTTTCATTTTACTTGATTGGATTGGTATTGGTTTGCTTTGTTTCGAGGTTGGTTTGAGTTTATATTCTTTTCTTTTGTTTGGTTTGAGTTTCATGAAACTCAAATGCCATTCTGTTTTTCTTTTTACAGAGTTTTGATGTTGAAGGACGAGCTTCTTAATTTGGGAGTTTGATATTATCTCTTCCTTATTGAATTTATCTGCTATGAGAATGGCTTGGTTGAAGACTTAGATCAATAAAAATGATTTTACAGGAAAACGTTTATTTTGACACATCATTTCTATGACATTTGTTCACATTTGATCAATTTTTAATGAGGGAGAGACGAACATAGAAATCTTAATTCAAACGAAAACATTAATTTTTATCAACTCTTTACTTTCGTTTAAATTATGATTATTTTTTTGTCTTTTTCTCATTAGCAATTATTTTCACAAAATAATTTGGTAGGTTTAATTAATTAAATTATTTTGTCAGTTTGCATCTCATTTCAAAAAAAAAAAAAATTATCTATCATTTGTTTGTTCTTTTGAAAACCCAAGATTAATATTTTTCTCCTCTCCATCAACTTGAAGATTCTAGAATTTTAAGATCATATTTGAAAGGAAAATATAAACAATGTTTGTTTAGAACTTATAGTTAGTTTAAATTCATTTTAATTTTATTGTTCTAGATTTTGTTTTATTCACAATTTTTAGGTTATTAAGTTGGTTTCTTTTTGTTTCATGGGTTTTTATTATCATTTATTTGGTACGGATCTGAACATGGTTTGATTTTATTATCTAAATACATTCATGATAATTGCTCCAAAAATAATATTGGATTGCTGCAAATAATTTATGAGCAACAACGTATAAGATTTGAAAATGCATTCAAGAACAGAAAGACCATTTTTCGGGACTTGTTTTAGTTAAATTGTAAGAAATCTGAAGAAATGGTTGAAAACCCATCTGTAGAATGGACCCATTGACCTTACACGCGAGAATTTTCTCAAACAAATGCATGATTTGAGATATATTTGTGTCTCTTTACGAGGCAAAGTTCAGGTGGCAGAAATTATTAGTGACACCTAGACAATTCATTCATTATATAAATATATGAGAAAGTTCAAAGCCAAGGGAATCCAGGAAATTGAGAGGCGAATTTTTATCCTTTCTTTTTTGTATATTATATCTTTTGTAAACTTTTTTCTTTTCAAATGGAGTAATGAATAGTTGAAATCTTTGGGAGAATGGACAAGTATTTTCAAAGAATAATATAGAATTTCAGGTTGCTTAATGGCTCTTGTCCTATGAGTAAAATGGTTTTTTTTTCATTATAATATCTTCATATTCTTTGAGTAATTGATCATGCATTGATTTAAATTAGTTTTAGTCTATTTTATCAATAGATTGTTAATTGCTATCATTTATGTATTAATTTTTTCAATATTTAAGAGTTTATTATCCCAAAAATTCATTTTGGACCTTATGATGAACTTATTATACTGAAGCTATATGGGATACAATTTTCTCTTTGGCTTTTGTCCTTTTGTAGATTGTGCAATGTTAATATTGTTTTTCATATAATTTCTGAATATGAAACTTTATTTGTATTGAACTAGCTTTATATCGTTCTACATATAACTTTTAATGTTATGTTTTCATTTATATGGGTCATTATATTTGTGTTCATTTAATATATGTGGTTGATCATCTATTGAAGTATTTGAGTTTACATCTGATACTAGATAGCTTGTAACATCATTTACTGAGGATTGGAATTTCTTTCATTTTCATTTATTTGGACATTCTAAAGTCACATGATATATAATCGTTTATCTTTCTGTCATCATAAACTCGTTCTGGAATATAAAAGACTTCTTTGAGTTTCTTCAAGAAGTATTATGCTTTTCTTTGTCATAGGTTTTCACTTGACACGGGTTAAGAGGAACTTATACAAACACAGAGAGACGAATCTAGCTTAGTATTGTTGATCAACGTCAGGTTAGTTAGATTATATTTTATTTAATTTTTTTATTTGTGAATGAATAATGATTGCATCATTTAAACGTTAAAATCTTTGACCATTATCGTTTTATCATTTACAATCTTATTCAATCATTGTTTATTAGTTTGTCATTTATAGTACAAAGACAATTTCCTTTACTTTCTTATTTTGATCCATTAGTTGAAAACAATTATTTTCACAAGGGTTTGCTTAAACCTTGTAAATTGTATATAGCTATTGTACATAAATGATGTTAGTTAAGGATTTGTAATTAAAGTGTTGATTACTAGAATTATATCTTTAGTTAGTTCACATCTTTTAGTTGTTTTTAGGATCCTAGTTGGTTAACGGAGCCATAAAACCCATCAGGGTAGATTATACCAAACGGCTTGGGTTAAATAGACAACCTCGGATCGGATCTTCCCTTCCTGTTGATGGTGTGTCATAAACGCCCGTCAACAAATGGCGCTAGAAGGAGGGCCAAGGTAAATTTAATTACTAAATTTTTTACCCCTTAGTCTATCATAATTCCAGATTTACAAATTCTTCTTCTGTGTCATCTTGAAATGCACTAGAAGGCAGGACAGATAGACAAGATGGCCTTGTAGGAGTCTTTGTTTTGAATGTATTTAATTCCCCATGGATCCCCAAATCACTGTGTTGGAACATGATTTCCACTTCTCATTACCTGATATTCCCAACGAGACAGTCTCTCGCTTGTCCAAACTCATCTTTGATGGTGAGGGGGACGTATCTACAAAGGACCATCTTAACAAGTTTCGGTGTAAATTCATTAAGCGTGATATTTCCGATTTAAAGGTTTTATGTAGATTGTTCACTTTTACTTTTAAGGTTCGAATTAAACATTGGTTTGAGTCTTTTCCAGCATATCACATTATTGATTGGTTTCAATTTGTATAGGAATTTTTAGATGCTTTTGAAATATATGATTACAATCAATTATGTGAATAATTTCAGGCTTTACTAATCAATGATAATTCATCTTCAAAGGTATTTTTAACAAGAATCCATCATGTTCTGTGTAAGTTTCAACTTGATTACATGCCATTTGTACTAAAGCTCCTCTCTGATGTTTGTGCCATTTTCATCCAACCATTTTCAATCACAAATGATGAATCAGTTACAAATCCTATCACTCAATTGCGAGAAGAATTTTGTTTGCAGGATGAGCGAAATCCATCCGAAAATTGTGAACAAGCAAAGGAGGTAGAATATATTTAAAAGGTTTTTACTAACAATCAAACTATTTTTTCCTCTAAAGAATTGTATATCCAGTCCTCAACCGTCGTGGAAGAAGATTTTATGTTGGATCAAGGTGAATTTCCATATTCTTCTAACTCTTTCTCTAATGAGTACTTAAATTCAGTTATTGAAGAACACTTAGGTGATGAAAATGATCTTAAGTATTCTAACATTCATATGAAACTGATTAGAGATGTAAATATCCAATTTGAAGAAGAAACCTTAAACCTTCTTTCACAAATCATACCTTATCCACAGGAAAGATTAGATGTTTGTCATGAAAGTTTTGAATTGTCTATCATACATCAGAAAAATTTAGATGATCATATTATATTGAAGGATTTATCACCAAAACAGAGTGAATTTTTTAAGGAAAGTAAAGACGAATGTCTTGAGAATACCCTTGTTAAATATCATAGCTCAAGATATTATTTTCATGTGCTCATTTTTTATTCATTTTACTTTTTATATCCTGATCTCTTCTTAGATTCTGGTGGACATGATACTTTACCCACAATATCTTACTCTTTTCCATCACAATCAAATAGTTTCTATATGCCAAGATTTGGTGAAATTAATTTCGAACATAACATTTATGATGTCGGATTTGACGCTCTTTCACTTTCATCACTTGCATTGAAAAAATATATGTTGCAAGATGATTATACACGATTTATTTTTGAAAAAGACAATGCACTCATTCTCATGGAGATCAAATATTTTACATTGCATATTCATTCTTTGGTTAGTTTGAATTTTAATGATTATGCTTCTCGTTTTGAAATGATTCATCTCATCAAAGGAAGTGTTCAAACTAGTAATATAATTGATGTCATGAATCCTCTTATGATCTATTCCACATTGATAGATCTAGTTCGTCGAAGTCATAGTTTGCATCCTAATTTTTATGATATGACCTTAGAATGGCTTGAGGATTCATATGTAAAAAATATTCATAATAAAGATAAAGTTGTTCTTGCTTTGTTTCTACCTAAATATCTAAGAAGTAAGCATGACATGATTTTTTTAGATCCTCCACGTGAAGAAATTGATGAACACTTGGAGAATTGTCAGGATGATGGGGCACTTCGGCCTTGGTTGATGGTTATGTCGGGTCCCCATAATATTGACAAGTTTTCCAGACTTACTTACATTCTTCCCTACCATTATGACCCATATCACGACAAGGTTGCAGAATGGTTGGAGGATTCATACATCAAGAAGTTTCAAAAGAATGGTAAGGTCGTCCATGCTTTGTTTTTAACTGAATATATAGGAGGTAAGAATAACATATTTCTTTCATATCTGCAAATGTTTCATTCTTTTATTCTAATTTTCGACTTCTATTCCTTGAAGGATTGAAGATGCTCTTGTGAATGCACTAGAAATATAATTTTACTTAGCATTTTGATCTATGTAGAAGTTAGAGTAGGTGTAGCAATAGATTCATTTTGGTTTTTCTTGCCTTTAATTTTTTTTCCTTTGAATAATGCAGTTATGAAGGCATGTGGCTATGAAAAGAGAACCATCATCTGAATTTTGCCAGGTAAGTTTTCTTTCAATTCCTTTATTTTTCCTTTTCGCGGTTGTCTTGACTAAATGTTTTTTTTTCAAAACTTGGCAGCATCATGTAATGACTTCAGATATAATGAATAATTAATAAAGATATTAGGTATTTGATCTTTAATTCATATTAGTTATACCCTAACAAACATAGCTTACCACTGCACGTAATTGCACTCATCCTAGTTAAGGATTTTTCTATGACTTTTAATAATAAGCTTGGTCAAAATGATATATCATGCATCACTATCTTAAGAAAAGAACCTGCCTATACACAAAACTATGAAATTTGTAGTTCTTCCTTTTCATCATCATTCTCTATGAGAGGTTGGCCTGGTTTTGTTTTTGGTCAAATTTCTTTTTTTTGAAATTTGTTTTTGTTGTTTTGATTATTTATTTTTTTATGTACTTTTGATTTTGAATCCCATTAATAAAATTTGATTTGGTTTGTTCTGTGTTTTTTGTTTTGTTTGAATGAGATTTCGTCTTGTCTGTCTTTTTGAATAAATGTATTTCTAATCAAATAGTGATTGTTGAAGGAAGCATTCATTTCAAGACTTATGTTTTTAAAAGAAATTTGAAATAGTTCAAACAGTTTATGATGTTAAGGTTCATCTCAGATAATTGATTTGTAAGTCAGTTGAGTACTATGAAATTCTAAACGGTCTTTGTCAGGGTATTACCCCTGAAATGTGTCGAGATCTTTAAAAATTACGATTATCCTTAGACCTTTTATATCATCCTTGTTATTAAAAGATCACTTTTAAGTGCTTCCCCATTCTCTAGATGATTTCTTAACTGAAATCTAAAATCTCTAAACCATGATAAAACTTCCAGTTTTGAAAGAAAATAAAAATAAAATGATCAATTGTTCATTTGTAATGCAATTAACCTCCAGTATCATCCTTCTCTCTTTGTCATCAATAAATCTATAATTTTATTATTATTTAAAAGTGGCATAAGAGGGTTGGAAGCCCGTATGTGTGGAAAGTGTGTGTAAACCCGTCGGAGTACTGAACAGGCTCGCTGGCAGCGGGTAAATGCACACATGATACCAAGACAACTTCGTCATTTTGATTTTGAATCCCATTAATAAAATTTGATTTGGTTTGTTGTGTGTTTTTTGTTTTGTTTGAATGAGATTTCGTCTTGTCTGTCTTTTTGAATAAATGTATTTCTGATCAAATAGCAATTGTTGAAGGAAGCATTCATTTGAAGACTTATGTTTTTAAAAGAAATTTGAAATAGTTCAAACAATTTATGATGTTAAGGTTCATCTCAGATAATTGATTTGTAAGTCAGTTGAGTACTATGAAATCCTAAACAGACTTTGTCAGGGTATTACCCCTGAAATGTGTCGAGGTATTTGAAAATTACAATTATCCTTAGACCTTTTACATCGTCCTTGTTATTAAAAGATCACTTTTAAGTTCTTCCCCATTCTCTAGATGATTTCTTAACTGAAATTTAAAATCTCTAAACCATGATAAAACTTCCATCTTTGAAAGAAAATAAAAAAAAATGATCAATTGTTCATCTGTAATGAAATTAACCTCTAGTATCATCCTTCTCTCTTTGTCATCAATAAATCTATAATTGTATTATTATTTAAAAGTGGCATAAGAGGGTTGGAAGCACTTATGTGTGGGAAGTGTGTGTAAACTCGTCGGGGTACTGAACAGGCTCGCTGGCAGCGGGTAAATGCACACAACAAGACAACTTCGTCGGGGTACTGAACAGGCCTGCTAGAAACGAAGCAATGTTGGGTCGAGAGGTAGCAGGTACATTCTTTTAAATTAAATTTTATGGAAGTATACATCATGTGGATACAACTATTGGATGAGATTAAAGCATTTGAGTGGGTTAAATGACATCTCTACCGAGATTATGGACGCTTGTTGGAAGCGGTGGATCTGTCAACGGTATTGAAGTCCTTTTATAAGCATTGTGACTCATTGATTAAAACACAACTTCAGGTTATAATCCTCTGTAAAAGCATTCTTTTCTTCTTTTCTGATATTTTTCTATAAATCTAAGCTAATCTTAATATTGTGTAATTTTAAACTGGATTTGTTTCAAAGCAGCCTAAAGCTATATCCAAGTCTTATTGTTTTTCCCTACAATCAAAGTTTAATAGGTCAGAGATAACTACTTCGCCTAGTGAGTCTCCATTTGTTAGCCCCAACAACCCCCTTCTTTATTTTTAATCAAAATCTAGGGTCCCTCAAAATTTTACTTGGATTCTTCATTTTTTCCCTTTGACTTGATTGGATTGGTATTGGTTTGCTTTGTTTCGAGGTTGGTTTGAGTTTATATTCTTTTATTTTGTTTTGTTTGAGTTTCATGAAATTCAAATGCCATTGTGTTTTTCTTTCTATAGAGTTTTGATGTTGATGGATGAGCTTCATAATTTGGGAGTTTGTTATTACCTCTTCCTTATTGAATTTATTTGCTATGAGAATGGCTTGGTTGAAGACTTGAATTAATAACAATGATTTTACAAGAAGAACATTTATTATGACACATCTTTTCTATGACATTTGTTCACATTTGATCAATTTTGAATGAGGGAGAGACGAACATAGAGATCTTAATTTAAACGAAAACATTATTTTTTATCAATTGTTTACTTTCGTTTGAATTATGATTATGTTTTCATCGTTTGCTCATTAACAATCATTTTCAAAAAATCATTTGGTAGATTTAATTAATTAAATTCTTTTGTCAGTTTGCATCTCATTTCAAAATAAATAAATAAATAAATTATCTATCATTTGTTTGATTTTGTGAAAATCCAAAATTAATATTTTTCTCCTCTCCGTCAACTTGAAGCTTCTAGAATTTTAAGATCATATTTGAAAAGAAAATATAAACAATGTTTGTTTAGAACTTATAGTTAGTTTAAATTCATTTTAATTTTATTGTTCTAGATTTTGTTTTATGCACAATATTTAGGTTATTAATTTGTTTTTTTTTTTGTTTCACGGATTTCTATTATCAGTTATTTAATACAGATATGATCATAGATTGATTTATTGTCTAAATGCGTTCAAGATAATTTATCCAAAAATAATATTGGATTGTTGCAAATAATTTATGAGCAACAACAGATAAGATTTGGAAATGTGTTCAAAAACATAAATATGATTTTGCGGAACTTGTTTCAGCTAAACCGTAAGGAATCTAAAGAAACGGTTGAAAACCCATCTACAGAATGGCCCCAATTAGCTTACAAATAGGAATATTCCCAAACAAATGCACGATTTGAGAAATATTTGTATCTCTTTACGAAGTAAATTTCAGGTGGCGAAAACTATTAGTGATGCCCAAACTGTTTATTCATTGTATAAATATATGAGAAAGTTCAGAGCCAAGGGGATCCAAGAAATTGAGAGGAGGATTTTTATCCTTTCTTTTTTGTATATTATATATTTTCTAAACTTTTTTCTTTTCAAATGGAGTAACGGATGGTTGGAATCTTTGGGAGAATGGACAAGTATTTTCAAACAAGAATATGGAATTTTGGGTTGCTTAATGGTTTTTGTCCTATGAGTAAAATGGTTTTGTTTTTATTATAATATCTTCATATTCTTTGAGTAATTGATTATGCATTGATTTAAATTATCTTTAGTCTATTTTATCAATACAATGTTAATTGTTATCATTTATGTATTGATTTTTTCAATATTTAAGAGTCTATTATCCCAAAAATTCATTTTGGACCTTATGATGAACTTATTATACGGAAGTTATATGGGATACAATTTACTCTTTGACTTTTGTCATTTTGTAGATTGTGCAATGTTAAAATTGTTTCTCATATAATTTCTGAATATGAAACTTATTTTTATTGAACTAGCTTTAGATTGTTCTGCATATAACTTTTCATGCTATGTTTTCATTTATATGGTTAATTATATTTTGGTTCCTTTAATATATGTGGTTGATCATCTATTCAAGTATTTTGAGTTTACATTTGATACTAGATAACTGGTAACACCATTTACTGGGGATTCAAATTTCTTTCATTTTCAGTTATTTGGACATTCTAAAGTCACATGATATATAATCATTTCTCTTCCTATCAACATAAACTCGTTCCAAAATATAAAAGACTTCTTTCAGTTTCTTCAAGAATTATTATGCTTTCCTTTGTCATAGGTTTACACTTGACACACTTGACACAGGTTAAGAGGAGCTTATACAAATACAGAGAGACGAATCTAGCTTAGTACTGTTGATCAACATCAGGTTAGTTAGTTTATATTTTATTTAATTTGTTTATTTGCAAATGAATAGTGATTGCATCATTTAAACGTTAAATGCTTTGACCGTTATCGTTTTATCATTTACAATCTTATTCAATCATTGTTTATTAGTTTTTCATTTATAGTACAAAGATGGTTTCTTTTATTTTCTTATTTTGATCCATTAGTTGAAAATAATTATTTTCACAAGGTTTTTCTTAAACCTTGTAAATTGTATATAGCTATTGTACATAAACATTGTTTGTTAATCATTTGTAATTAAAGTGTTGATTGCTAGAATTATATCTTTAGTCAGTTCACATGTTTTAGATTTTTTTAGGATCCTAGTTGGCTAACGGAGCCATAAAACCCGTCGGGGTAGATTATACCAAATGGTTTGGGTTAAATAGACAACCCCTAACCAGATATTCCCTTCCCATTAACAGTGTGTCATAAATGCCCATCAACATACCTGAACACAATCTTTGTAACCATAATGCTTCCTTGCTTGCATGAGTGGCTTCAAAGTATTCAACTTCTGTAGTTGAAAGGACCACTACAAACTGTCTTTTTCTCATCCAATTGATTCTCCTCTAAACAGGTTAAACACATACCCGCTTGTAGATCTTATGTGATCCAGATCTCTATCCTAGTATGCATCCACAAATCCATGTATGTAAAACACTTTTCCCTATCCTGGTCTTCCTTGGTAGCAAAATCCATAATTATTAGTGCCACACAAATACCTAAAAATCCTCTTTATTTTTGTCCAATGCTCCTTCGTTGGTTTTGACATATACATACTCAAAACTTCCACTACATGTACAATGTTAGGTTTAGTAAATACCATTTCATACATCAAACTGACAACCGCACTCGCATATGGAACACAAGACATATCCTACTCCTCTTCATGTGTCTTGGGACAATGATCCACATATAACTTTACCCCTACAGGAATAGGGAACGTGATCGATTTACATTCCTTCATATTAAACCTCTATAATATGGTCTCGACATATTTTCTCTCATTTAACTAGAGTTTCCTATTTTCCTGATCTATTTTAATTTTCATGCTAAAAATTATATTTGCATCACCAATATCCTTCATGTCCAATTTAGAGGACAACTGATTTTTCACATACTGGATAGTCTCCTTTTTGTTTCCTATCAGCAACATATCATCCACATACAAGACCAAATAAATCAAATGATCACCAATTAATTTGAAATACACACAATGATCCTCTTTTTTTCTTGTTAAGCTAAGTCCCAACATATAAGTATCAAATTTTTTATACCACATCATTGGTGATTGTTTTAAACCATACAAAGAATTTTTCAAATTTCATAATAGCTCCTTCTTCATTTGAAATTTTAATATCAACAGATAATAACTTACTTACCATAGTATTGAAGGCATTCAGATGCTCTATCACCGAGTCTCCATATTTCATCATCAGGTTATATAGTTTCTTCCATAGAAAATGTTCATTTACCAGGGACTTAGATTGATACAATTTCTCAACTTATCCCATAACGCCTTGGTTGTAGCTTCACCTTACTAATTCAGTAATATTGAATTTGAGAGACATAATCATATTGTGCTCTTCACATTTCGATCCAACTTTTTCCAGTCATCTACTGATGTTTATGTAGGTTTAATACATGGATCCACCAAAATCCATTGATCTTTGTATACCAATAGATCTTCCATCTTGAGCTTCCAAATCTAAAAATAATTCCCATTAAATTTCTCGATCTCTATTTTCGAACTTCTCTCCATTTATTTTCACCTAAAGAATCAACACCACAGATCTCCCACTGTAACAAGTCTTATCACATTCATGAGCCAAACCCGTGTCCACAAAAGCATCCCCCTTAAGACAATAATTACTCTGATACCAAATGTTGATTTTAACCTTGTACAATTATTTACAGCAAACATATTTTCAATAAAAGAAGAGAAAATATACAATCACACACACACACTACACAAATAATTTTCCCCTAGAAACCCAAAACAGGAAAACCAACATCTTCTATATTCATCATCTCATAAATTGTTTACAATACAATATATACATATAGTATCTCACAGAATCCAAAACCCTAATCCAATGACCCAGATTAGTCAACAACCTTAATTCCTTAACCGGAAATAGAAAACCATGTGCCGAAAAGCCACCCAAAAACGAACACAAAAAATTGCCAAAAACATTTTTTGGGGGGTGCTACCTAGCCATTCAAAGAATATAACACACACCCAACATCATTGATCTATGTCTCGATTATCATTTTATAATGATTTGCATCTCACTTCCTAAATCCATTTAAGGAAACATGATGAATTTGTTTTGGGGGAATAAAATGCAAACCAAGAAATAGAATTGAATGGTGTGAGCTCTTGTAAGTATGTTTTGGCAAGGTTAGCATGAGCATATTGTCCAGATGATTTTGGAGCAATTTTTTTTCGATTTTGACCCTTTAATACAAAAATTGTGAAGGTTTTTACTATGCATGTAAACCCTATAGAATACCATGATGTTGAAGATGATCAAGGTTATCATGGATTTATTGTAGAAGACATGGAGAACTTGGTTATCATGAATTTTTTTATACAAGAAATGTAAAGACTAGCATCAAAAGTTTACAATGTCCTTCAATGCCCATTGAAGTAGATTATTTATACCTACTGAAGTATCATTTTCAAATGAATATTCCACTTATCCCTCAATTACATCCAAAAATCCATATCTATGTTTTTTTTGCATAATTTTGGTCTTTTAAAAATTCATTAATTTTTTTTATAAAAACTAACTTTAAATAACTATATTATACCATTTAAAGAATAATCATACGAAAAGGATAAGGATATGATAATATATAAATTTAAGGGGACTCCAAGACAATAATCAACATTAAAATCATAGGGATTGATAATCTCATGATAGGGATTGATAATCCCATGCTAGGGTTTTTTCTATATATGTAAATTCTATCATTGAAAGTTTCCAATGTCTTTTAATGTTTTTTTGAAGTGGAATCTTTATAACTATGATCCTATGGATTGATAATGTGATGAAAACACAATAGTCAAATGAGCCTAGGGTTTGATAATGTGTTGCTAGATTTTATTTTCTATGAATATAAAGCCTAGCATTGAAAATTTGCAATGTCCATTGAAGTGGAGTGGTCATACCTAATGTTAGTTTAGAGTTTGTTAATATGTAATACCACATGAGTCAAATGAGTAGAGGATTTGATAATGTGATGTTAGGTTTTGTGTTTTTCATGTAAATCCTAGCATTGATTAGGGTTTTCAATGTCCTTCAATATTTGTTGAACTATTCATTCTTTATACCTAATGAAGCATCATTTTCAAATAAAGTTATCCACATATCGTTGATTGTAGAGAAGTTTCAACTATATAGAGAGGATATATCATCAAACTAATCACTCTAGTACACAATATATTCTTGTTCTAGATGGGATTATTAGAAACATGGAAAGATATAACCAATGGAATTTGTAATCTTGATCTCATAGTGGGAGAATAAATCATAGACTATAGAGAGCAACACATTGGACTAACACATAAATTATAATGTTGCAATTTATATGGATATTTCAATGATGCAAGTATATTTCAACACAACGCATTATCATAGCTCAACATGTAAAAATATTATTATGTGAACAATATGTTGAACATTTTCCTTATCTTATACCATATAATGAAAAACAATAAACTATTTTGATGGGATAATAAGATGAACTCAACTTAACAAAACTATGTCTATAAAATCTATAGAATAATTTTAGTCACACAATCCTAGGGTTTGATATTGTGATGCTAAAGTCCGCAGTGTGATAATAGAACATGAATCAAATTAGCCAAGGATTTGATAATGTGATTCTACAGTTTTTTCTATGCATGTAAAGCCTAACATAAAAAGCTTCCAATGCCCTTCAATGTTTACTGAAGTGGAGTATTTCATCCTAATGTTATCCTAGGGTTTGATAATGTGATAATAGCTCATGAATAAAATGAACCTAGGGTTTGGTAATGTGATTCTAGGGTTTGTGTTATGCATGTAAATATGAGCATTGAATGTTTTCAATGTCCCTTAGTGTTTTTTGAAGGATTCTTTAGACATAACAAAGTATCATTTTCAAATTAATTTATCCACATATTGTTGAATGTAACATATTTTCAATTTTATATATAGGACCAATCATGAAACTAAGCACCTTGGTACAAAATATTCATGATTTATATGAGGTTATTATGAGTCTAGAAAGAGAATAAGAAAATTAAACTTAATTTAAATGGGAGAACAAGATGAAACCACAACTTAACAAAATTGAGTCTATAAAAGATATCACATATTTTTTATCGAATTAACCTAGTGTATGATCGTGTGATGCTAGATTTTGATGATGTGATAATAACACAAGTCAAATGAGATTAGGGTTTGATAATGTACAAAATTAAACTCAATTTTCATAGTATATGGGAATTATGTGCAATAATTTCCTTATCTTGTACGAAAGAATAAAAAAATTAAAGTCAACTTTGATGGGACAACAAGACGAAACCCCGTTTTAACACTTTTATTTTATAAAAGTATATAGCATAATTTTGATCTTTTTTAAAATTCATGAATAAAATATTTATCAACAAAATTTGGAATCTTTGAAATATTTTGAAGCTTCTGCCATCAAACATATTAATGTGAGAGGAGAGGGGCTAGATTTGGGTGCACATGGGAAGGATTAAGCACGATGTCCCTTCTTTGATGCCAAGGTTAGATCATGTGATGCTATGGTTTGTATCATATATGTACAACCTAGAGAATAACATGATGTTGAATATTATTAAGGTTATTATGGATCGTGTTGTATAAATAGGGTTTCTACCCTAGTATAATAAATAGAGAACTAGAATTTATATAATCAAACCTACATTGTGATCAATATATTATATATAAAATAATATGCAATAGGTTAAATAAGCACTACATTAGGGTTCATAAAGATGTTGTAGGAGAGACATCTCTTGTGTGATGTTAGGATTTGTGTTATGCATGTAAACCTTAGAGAATAACATGTTTTCTCTAAATGAAATTACTATTAGAATTTAGGAAATCTAAATTTTCAATGCCTTGATAAGGACACTGTAAGGCAATGCAAAACAAGTAAAATCATGTTTGAAATAAGTCATTTCATATTTCAAAAAAATTGGTTGGTGTTGTATAAAACATTGTTGTTCTTATTGATGGGCCCTCATGTGCCTATGACTCTTCAAATAACCTAAGCACACAAAATAGAAATAGTATTAAAATTATTCACTAAAACAATTTGAGTCATATGTAAATGCATTGAGAAAATAACATAACAATTAAAGTACCTCAATATGAAACACAACATTGAACATCTCTATCTGTTATAACTACCTAATGTCATTCAACTAAACAATTTGTATCCTCTTTGTTACTAATGGTATCCTTCAATTTATCATACTTTGACTGAGATATGTTGTATTGTACCATTAGAAAGCTCTTTCTAGACATTGTTTTTAGTTAGATATTTGTACCAATGACTAAGTTTTTAAAGTAATATACCAATGCACCTAGTCTATAATCCATGAATACATATCCATCAATATTTCTTAATTTTTTTCTAGTGTAAGGTATTCACCCCTAACAATTGTAAAGCCAATTGGAAATTTATTGCATTCATCATTAATTCATCATGTATTGAGGTTTTTAAATTCCCCTTTATGCATTGTTCCTACCAAGAATCAATGCTTCATTCATTTGTTTTCAAGGAAATCACTACATATTTGTGTATTGAAAAAATGCAATGCATGGTCAAATACATGTGTGCAGGAGTTTGGTAATATAGATGTCAGAAACTATCATAGATTGTTACCATAATATTTTGAATTCTTTCCAACCATAACATACCTAGTTGTACAAGATCAATGATATTATCATAATTTGGTCAAATATATGATTTTCCCTCCCATAACTGAGTTGATTCAACAATTACAATAGATTATATTTCAAGGGACATGTAATCCCATGCATCATCCCAATATTTTGATTCATAATCGTATCATTCAACATTGTTGCATGATCCACAAAAGAAAACAAGTTTTTACATCCATATTTCAAATATAGGGTTGTCTAATCTTCTAACTAAATTAAATCCATAAGTACCACGTACAATGTTGCAATGATATGCATGTGACTAACTTACATTGACCACTTCCCAAAACTTTATTTGAATGTGTCCTCTCTTTGTTGTTTCCTGACTTCTTCTTATTCTCTCTACCATTACCATAGAGCACCATTAGACTATATATTTTGCATCTCAAATAGGATAATTTTTCATACACTTCATGTCCTCCCTATGTAGTTTAGTTTTGACACATACCCCATCTTCATTGTGCTCACCTTTCCCATGATTTGTCCCAAAACAATTCAAAATATGTGAGACGTTTCTCTTTCTTACAATAAACTCAAACTTTTATATGCATGGGAATTTTTGAATTGGCCCACACAACCATCTAACAAAATTTAATGTCAATACATCTTATATCTCTCCCCTTCAAGTGATCATAGAACATTTGAAAACAATTTTGTACATAATGTAGGTCATATAAACTATTATCATTTATGTATAAGTTATACTCCTTCAATATTATCCTCATGTATTCAATGCTATCTAGGCCATGTCTATATGTGAACCAAGTGGATATTGATGGCCACCCACCTCTTCCACTAACTTAGAAGGATTCCCCATCTTGATATTTTTTCTACATATTTTTAGGTCTTGAACTTTTGACACATTTCTTAGGCCCTAAACAACATTATTTGACCCAATCATAGATTGGAGTTTCTATGGAATTCCTAATACTTGACCAATCATTATGGGAAATTTCAAATCTAAAATGAGCCTACGAAGGAAAACAAAATAATAGTTAAAGTAATAAAATAAGAGTTATAACTTTTCAAAGGGAAAGAATTTTTTTTTTCTAATTGCATTTTTTACTTTTCTCCTTATAGGTTTACTCAAATTTCAAGTGTAGGCACTCATTTGATACATAATTGAATCCTACATCGAAGGAGTACTCTCTCTACATATGTTTTGTAGACCCATAGTGAGATAAACTAGAAATACATAGAAAAATGTGTTTCTTAAATTAAATTTTACATCCAACAAGTACCTACTCTGCATACTTTTGATAGACCCACACTGAGATAAACTATAAATATATTACAAATATATTTTTCATGTATTTAAATTTTATCTCATTGTGGATCTATCCAAAGTATGCAAACTAGGAACATATTGGATGCAGAATTTAATTTTGCATCTAATGAGTACCTACAATAGAAATTTGAGTGAACCTATGGGGAGATAAGTGAAAAATATGCTTAAAATGGTAGTTTTTGTCTTCTCTCCAAAAATATTTACCCTTATGGTTGACATCGTCATCTTGAATATAATAGCACATTTTTTATTTCAAGACCCATTTTTTATGTGAAATTTACACTAATGATTGTTCTTCTCATTAATATCTTTCCAATTGGATATTGTATGCCCCAAAATGATTTTTCATGCTAAGGCTACAACTCTCGGAAGTTGGCATATCAGCTAGACTCCTTGGAGCCCACATTCCTTTTGCCACTTCATCACCTAGGGTTAGGGTTTTGGATATTTAGGGTTTTTTCCTCATATGGTTTAGTACTTTATGTTAAATTCCATTATGGACTCTTGTAATGCTTTTTATTGTGAATGAGTGTATTTGACACCTCTCTCTTTGGAGACAAGATACCACCATTCTAGATAGTTTGTATTGATTTTGATTTCACAGTATTTTTCCATTTCATTTATTAATAGAATTTGGTTCTCACTATATTACTATGATCTTGGAAAAAAAAAATTGTGTGAGTTTCCATTCATATTCCTACTTTTAATTTTGTTCTTTATACAATCTATATTAGTGGTATCAGAGCAATCTAATTTTATTGTTTCTCAATGCATGTCCCCAGTGAGGTCAGGGCATAGAGATTTCATCCTTGAGATAATTTTTCTTCGGGAAGACCACTCTTGCTGGCCCTAGCATCCTCCCACAGTAGATGAAAATAAGTATGACAAAGTAGGAGATCATATCAATTTGTTTCTCGAGGAATCCCTAATGTGACAAAGGAATGAGATGATGGATAATTGTTCTCAAATCAGATGACAACTTCCAACAATGGCCAAGACACTTTCATCAAGAAACCATCATATTCTATAATGATAAGTGATGAGATTCTTCCTTATTTATATGATAACTATGAATGGTAAAAACTTTTAATGACGTCTCTTAGAAAATATAGAGAAATCCATTTCTCCATGGTTTGGATTTTAGGGTTGAATTATTCTTTATTAAAACATCTATTTATTATATTCATTTTTGCATGGCAAGTTCCTTTCATGAGGTTAAGTTAAGGAATTAATTTTTATATTTACTAATTAATCAATCCTAAGTGGATCCCAAGGTCCAATAATCCCTTAGTTTGTAGGGATGAACATGTTTCATCCAGAGTAGGATTTGAGATTAATGTGAATGTTAAGAAAATAAACCATGAGTTCATTAAATTGTTAATCGTGAATGGATTTCAAGGTTGAATACTCCCTTGTTTTGTATATGAACATGTTGCACCTCAAGCGGTACTAATGTGAATGTCTCTCTATAGTAGGATAATATTTGTCTATCTAAAGCCATAAGCAAATAGAAATCTTCAAAGTGATATGTCGTCATAATGATAATCTAGTAATTTCAAATTTCAAAACATAGTTTCAATAAATATGAATAAATTCTAATGAGAAGATGGGAAAATTTGAGGGGAAATAAATACTCAACCCAATTGATAAATAAAAGGTATTATTGTAAAAAAAAAAAAAAACATACACAAATATGATTAAATCTAAAAAATTCTAAAAAAAAATAGTAATTAAGATTATTTTTTATATATCATTGTTTCTAATTCATAATTTTTTTTTAAATAAAAACCAATGTGTTTTGCTCAACTTAGAAAATATACACTTTGTATATTAGTGAAAACAAAATAATATTATTTCTGTGGTTAAAAAAGTTCCTTTGATATAGAGAGACCACTAAAAACATATTATGTGGATGACCACTAGAGAAGCAGTTTCTCGAGTTGTAGAACCACCAACACCATCAATAGCTTATCCACTAGTGTTACATGTGTGACATAGGAAGAAGACAAGAGAAAAATATGTCACCACATAGCCATTGGAGATCGCACCTACCTTTCCAATCAGAAATTGTTTATTTATCAATATAATTAATGTTGGAGTAATTAAGTTCTATATTCCTAGTGTATTAGTTATTTTAATCTTTGTGTGAGATGTTTGATTAGAAGTTTGTTATATCTACATCCTATTTATTTATGAATTTGAGAGATTATCTCAACTAAATGGATTTTATCGATAAGATAGTTTATCTATCTTAAATTAAAACTCAATGTATTTATATTGATTAAATAATAGAATACAAATAATTTTTTGTGTATACAATGATTTTCTATGTTGATATCAGAACTGGTTTTGGATTAACTCCCTCACAGTATAGCCCAGCCCAGAAATATGAGAATCTGTAAGTGTGTCAGAGTATTAATTTTCTGGTTTTTTTCCGCATTTTCCTTCGAAACCGTTGCATGGAGAAGTAAGTATTGTTGTTCGTTGGTGTTGGAAGGCATGATTAGGCAACCATTTGGAGAACCGTGCGCGGGTATATCACATAGGATAGCACTGTGTATTATCAAATCCATCCACATATATATATATATATATATATATCACAAGTTCATGTGCACGGACCTATGTATTGATGAAAATCCATGTGGATCATGAATAACTGCGCGTGAAGGCATTAATCATATTGTTCGTTAAATTTATAGAAAACACGTGAGAGAAAAACAATAGCACGTTAAACTTAGAGTTGTGCATGAACACAACAACATTGCAGTGCGAGCGTGCACAATTGTGGATTAAATGTATTTTTGGATGATAGTGCAAGGGGAGATCGATTTCAATCATAGGAGTGCTCGTCAATGCCCAGGGGCATGTGAATGCATCATAATGGATCTGCGATTTCAAAGTCACGCAACATCTATTTTTTTGTTGTTTTTTGTTTCTCATATCTTCTTTCATCCTCTCTCCAATCCACGAGTTGCTTGTGTTTCTTGATGAACAAGGTGTCACAAGAACATTGTGTTGCCTTCTTATGAAGAAAGAACGAAACTAGATTGATACTCTATATCGTGTGTGCTTATGAATTTTTAGTAAGAACTTCTCATATTTTTTTAGAACATGGTAACATGATCAAAGAGATTTTGTTTCTTAAAGAATACAATGAGCTATGTATGTTTGTAAGAACAATGTTATTAGGTTATGGTTACAGTTTGTGTACTTGTGCGATGAAAGAGGTCAAGTTGTAAGACTGAATTTTGAATACATTAAATATCTTGATTTCTTTCCTTTATAACTGGGAAATAGTTATGTATTTCAAGAGATGGAAGTATGTCAATAGAATGATTTAGTGTCTAGACTAATTTTTTGACAAATATAGCGAGTTATGTATTTTGGTAGATAGAAGCATATAGAATGGTCCATCATTAAAACTATGAAATTGATGTTCACAAGCAATTGTATCTTCATTGAATCAAGTGGTAGTTAGAATGAATGATTGTGTGAAAGAGTATATCCTATGAGATTTTCGAAGTGGATAAAGATGTTGATGAATACTATACCAAACAAAGATGACAAAGATCAGAGAAAAAATCCAAGTACTCATTAAAGGAGGGTGTTGGAGTAATTAACATCTACTTGTCTTATGCTTAATATTTGATATTCCTCATTATATAATGTATTAGTTATCGTAATATCTACTATCTACCTGAGATGTTTGGTTAGGAGCTTGTTATATCTAGATCCTATTTATGTGTGAAGTTGAGAGATTATCTCAATTAAATGGATTGTATGGCTAAGATAGCCTATCTATCTTAATCCAAAGCTTTATGTGGTTATATTGATTGAATAATATAATATGAATAGTTTTTTGTGTGTGCAATAATTTTCTAAGTATTAAATTGGCTAAAATAATTTCTAGATTGACTCAAATTCACATGAAAGTCTTTAGTGATAAATACATATAATTTATTTCTTAATATTAATATTGATTCCTATTTTATCTAGGCATATATATATCATAAAAACGTAGATTATTTTTATGTTTAGTGATAATATTAGAGGATAACCATTCATGTCTTTTCAAAATTTATAATTACCTAACTTTCCGATATTGATATTTTGGTGATGAACTCATGTTAAATTATGTATTTATTTCTTAGTATGTTGTTGTTAATATTATGGGTATGTGGTTCTTATGCACGGTAAGAAATTACCATAGTAATAATTTAGCTCCGGGTGTAACAATATTTTCCAAATCTGCAGATGTACCCATCATCTACAGATCCATGCACGTCTTCTTTTGCACATGTTAGTAAAAGTTGTATGGTCAGTGATGGAGGTGTTATGTCTCTTGTGTGCGAAGACTAGGATTTATCCTTGGTCGCTCGCTGCCTTTGCGCGAGTCAAGCCTGCATCCCATGTATGTCCTCTTCTATGACCATGGCATTAGTGGCCTCGTCCATTTATGTGGGTGCTCCAAGAAGTGGAGTCATTCCATCCATCTCCGTGACTAGGCCAATTTTAGTTTCGTAGTCTAGTGTCTCTTTTCGATATGTTGGTCAGCAAGACTATGCTTCTTCTTCTTATTCATCTCTTATAGTTAAGGAACCCCCTTCTCTTGTCATTCCCATGGGACAAGATGCATAGGATGAGGAAGAATATTACAGATCTGTGAGTTTGGTCTGTCACTTCAATGGATTTTGGCCAAAGTTAGTTGATCTCAATAGTTGGATCTCAGCTACTTGGATCCCTATCATGCAATAACAAACTTCCATTCATCCTTATACCAAATTATTCTTCATTGTTGACTTTGACATTGAAGAGGATCATGATCTAATTCTCAAATCAGGTCTGTGGTTTTGGCGAAACCTGAGTCTATGCATGAAACCATGGACTCCTTCTTTCAATCAAACTACTCACATTATCTCCTCAAATCCTGTTTGGGTGAGGCTTCCCAATCATCCCTTTCATTTATGGGGTTTACCCTCTCTTGAAGCTATTGATTCGACTTTGGAAAAGTTCTACTTTGAAATCCATGAAACCACAAGGAACACCACCTCTATTTTTCCCATATTTGCGTGGAAATTGACTTTAAGTAAAGAATTCCTAGATAAGTTATTTTGACTGGTAAAATTTATTCTTGGTCTCAAAAACTAGACTATGAGAGAGTTTCCTTGCATTGCATATCTTGTTTTGAAATGGGTCATCTTGCAACCCATTGTCCCAAAGGGTCTAGCAAGAATACAAAGATTCATAAATCCACTTGGTGGGTGGGATCTAATAACGACCATCAAGTAATCTCAAATAAATGTGGTCAACCTCCTCAAGTCAATGGAAATCTATCTCAACCAGATCCTCCTCTCCAATCTCAAGAATCATGCAATGAATCCATTCTGAAGCCAAAGAAAGAGACATATTCCCCTCAGGTCTCAGATGAGGTACTTCAAATCCAGTCCTCTCCATATCCATTGACATGCTAGGCAAATCAGGTTGATGATGCTGAGGTACTGGATCAAAAAAATAGAATCTCCATATCAAGATAATCCAGGAATTAGAAGCATCATAAATACCTCAACATCTGCAAATGAAGTTTGGACGGTTGTTTGAAATAAAAAGAAAACATATGTAACATCACAACCAAAAGTCACACAAATGAGCTCTTCCCCAATGGGTTTATTTAGATGCAATGTCTCTTTGTTTTTATCCTCAAAGTCTTTTTCCCAGTGTATTTAGTTCTATGTGAACTTCTCATTTGAGTATTTGAAACAATCACTACTATCTTGTAGTAGTGGTTTATTTGAACCCCCATATTGACCTGAACTTTGTAATACTTTGTAACTACTCATCGGTTTCAGTCAAACCTTTTTAATAATACAAATCTCCGAGCATTTGTTAAAAAACAATTGTCACACCTTTTTTAATAATACAAATCTCTCATCTTTTGTTAAAAAACAATATTATGGATCCATGGTTTGGTAGCATCTTTGTTATCCTTCCTATCCAAGTTCAATTTTTATAATGGATATCTTGGTTTTCTATGGATCATTGAGCCCTTGTTAAGTCACAAGTCCTAGATTATAGTGGCAACTAGTAGAATTGATCTTGGACTTTGCCCAAATAAATCCTACTCATTACCAATTCCCTTAATATATATATATAGATTGAATAGAAATTCAAAATTTGATAATTTGACAATAATACATTTCCACTATCTTTTGTTGTTAATAATGTAGGAACATAAATTTATAATAATGTATGGGTATGGAAATAAAAGATTTCCAATAACTTTTGTTGTTGTAGTATTTCTCATTTCATTTAATATAAGATATAAATTACTTTTAATGAAACTTTTCTTTGTTTAATAAAACCTTCAAAATTCTCCTTTATTTTCTTCATAAGAAGCAGCAGTTTGAAAGCTAGTAGCCCCGGGTCCATATATAAATTAAGTCGACTACCCATCAGTGTCAGAACTAGAACTAGAACTAGATCGAGCTCGTTCCCTGGATCCTTCAGTGCGAGATTGAACATATTGAAATGTTGTGTCAGGTTCTAGCAAGCCTATATCAATCAAGCTCACGACAAGACATCTACGACGCAAGATCTAGATGGGAGGAGAGAAAGGTGGATTGCTAAGATCTTGCGTCTAGCAGGTTCAAGAGAGTTCATTGGCAATCCATCTGGGTCGCTGGCCTATTTCTGGGGGCCCTTTCTAGAGATGACTCATTTTATTGCTCCACCTTTATTTTCATTGTACTTAGAGAAGAGATTTAGTCTTCAATACATAAGGTGAAAAAGTTTATTCTTTATGTTCCATCATTGTTGGAATGAATTTTTATTGATCAACATTTAATATAGAACACATAGAAAGTTGATAGAAATCCCACGGCTCAATTGCAAGTCTTCGCAAGTCACGGATGACATATGTTTAATATACTTCAATGTTGAATCGAATGCAAAGCATAGGCAAGGGAAGGTGTTCATGTTTGCATAGGCCCTGGTAAGCATGATAAAATTAAACCAAAAACTTGATTAAGATGGACTTACACTAAGATTGGACGACACTGGTAAGTATTGAAAATTTTTTGTTTGAAAATTCAGACAAAAGCAAAAAATTCAGCAAGAACCTACTAAAGCAGCAGGAACCCTCCTTTCCCCAATGTGTTTGTCCCAAAAAAATAAAAAAGAGTTCTCCATTTTACAATGTTGTAAACACTGTGATTCATTTCTCAACTAAAACTTAGTGAAGTCAAGCAGGAATGAGATTTTAGTGGCCCCAAAAACAACAGGCACCCACATTCAGGACAAGTTCCCGTTGAAACATGCGTGTTGCTTAAGAAGCCGAGAAATAACGATATTTTAATGGCCCCAGAAATAATAGGCACCTGCATTTAAAGCGTCAACGTGTGCCCATTCTAACGTGCATGTTGGTTCATATTTGTCATGGTTAGTTGGGGAGGTTTAGTATCTTCTCATCTCTTCACATTTCCATCTTTTTGGGTCATCTTTAGTTGTGAGAGCCTTTTTAATTGTTTTCTATGTATGCAAATTATATGCATAGTGTAATAAAGTTGTATAAAAAATTATGATCTGGATTTCTATACAATTAAAAATGGTTAAATATCGAAACAATTTCATATTTATTAATAAAATATTTCCTTACAAAACAATTATTTTAAAATTTATAACTAATGTTGAATTCATTATAATATTATTATTTACAAATACTTATAAATAACTTTTTTATTGAAAAGTTTAAATATGAAAAAACTTTAAATGATCATACAAATACATTATTGTGGCTAAATAAAATTTATCCACTTCTAGTAAACACTTAATAATATATATAAGAAGAAAAACATATTTTCACACCAAATACCTATTAAATAAATAATGTGAATAGAAAAAAAGTAAACCTATCATAATGATTCAATACAAGTAATAACAAGGGTGTTGGGAAGAAATACCTGCCGTTGTTGTAAGACTAATACATGCATTTGTTGCAAAACCATTAGATAAGGAAAAAGCGACAAAAACTAGAAAAGTTGCTTCACATATTATGTACTAGCCACCTGTTACTTGTCCTTGCCCCACGACAAGCTAGTTGATCTATAGCAGACATGACACTTTGCATTTGCGGAAATCACCATTACAGCAGCTCGAAAATGCATTTGCAGAAATCACCATTACAGCAGCTCGAAAATGCATTGTCAAATCTCGATCTATGACGTGCTGCCAAATGCCTTCGAGGCATCGAAACCATGATAAAACTAACGAATATAACCCACTCACATTACGTTTGAAGATGTTAAATAAAGTTTTCAAAGCCCGTCGTCACCTGCAATAATGGGTTCAATTTAACCACCAAAAGAAAAACAGATAAATAATTTAAATATTTTTTTAAAATATAAAAATTTGATAGTACAAAGTTTGTACAAAGTTTAACTTTAGAAGATGGAAAAAATGTATGGTCAACCTTGAAGAAATAGCTAGTCAGCGACATTATTGAATACTATATACCATGTCGGGGTTGCAGGTATAACAAGAACAAAATGAAATCAATTTTATTTGATCAATTGATGTAATTATGTCAAAGGTATGTATATAGGGACAATTTTTACTTAAAAGCTAGTTTAATCAAAATTGATAGTCATATACTGCCTATACCACCTATTTTGAAAAGTCACTTATCCCAATTACGTGTTGCTTGCCGTGCAGTTTTCATTATTGTCATTATTCTCGTCAACCGTCTATCGCCCACCATGCAGTGGAAACCGTTGTCCTATATTCTACACACTTTGGCTCTTCCCTACCCTCTACTACCTTACATTATTACTTCGATGCTCAAATATCTACTGCAACTCCTGCCTCTATAGTCTTTTCTCTAGGTATTGCTCTAGGTGTTTCTTTAATGGAATAATTGATTTTGTATGGTTTTATTTGATCTGATCTAGGTATTTCTCTAGGTGTTTCTTCAATTTTCACATCTCCACAATGTGCCTAGTTGAATCTTGTGATCGTGCACCTCTTGAGGGTGTGTGACACCGTGAAGTTTCTCACTTGGTTGTTTCAAAACACCAAGGATACTTCATCCATATTACGCCTCTTCACCTAGAGCATATCCATACTCCATTCTAGGCTATCAACGAGTCACACTCCTACTCTAGTGCAACTCTTGTATACTTAGACAATTATTAACATCTTAACTCTTAGTCATATATAAGCATGTACATCCATGAACATAAGAAACCAAGAGAAAAAATGTGGAACAAATGAAAGACATACACAAAAATAGTGTGGATGGAAGGAACCATGCCTAACACCTGACTAAGTCTTTGTTAATGCAATATAGTTACGATAAGAGAACTACTGACTCGGTTTACAACTTGGGTAGAGTAAAACAACTCACCTCACCTCACCAAGACACTCATACACAGATTCGTCACCAAGACTCTCTGTTGCAACCGTCTCTGCAACCTCTTATAGTGCACCTCACATGTGCCCTCAACTGCAAGCTTGATGTCTCTTTGTTTCCGCAAACTGCACAGATTTTGGTTCTACCCCACACATGCCTCCAATAGACCTGCATTTCCATACTTCCCCAAAATCGACCCAAAAGAATTTTTCCCAACTCTATCCATTGAATCCACCTCAAGGCAACACAAGTCCTCCCATGTGGAGCGACTTGGATCATTGAGGGAGCTCACCCCTATTTTTATAATCCTACCTCTGAACCGCAGAGTTCCTCTTACTCTCTTCCAAGCTACCCTCCTTGGTTGTGTGCCCTTGTGCCTTTATAAGCACTAATCCATGTCAATCATCATGTCTCTATGTTCATGGGTGAGCTGACCGATCAAGTCACCAAGTCATTCACCTTCGCAAAATTGAGCCAACTCCTCATGTGGGTGCATTCAGGTAGCTTTCCCATCCAACCCACCAAACGCCTTGTTCCATCATCTAGTCGAACCACCGAACACTTAGCTGATACCCCCATCCGTCTAACCAACTCGTCATCTTGGATGCGCTTGTCCATTAGATGAGTCGAGCCGACTCACCTAAGTTCACCCCCCATGCCTTAGCTAAATCTTAGGTGGAGTCTCCCCTTGGCATGTCGCATGCCCAAGGAACCCCAACTCTCCCCATATATGAAGACATCATTTTTTCAAATGCACTGAGCATCTTTCCTGTCTGATTTCCTTTGTTTCAATCTGTGGTGGAAGTGCACACACCTGAGCTTGGCACCTCAGGCCTTACATCAATAACATATAATTTATTTTATTTTATTTTATTTTCTCAGATTTTTTCTTGTCACATTAAATATTTACCATATCTGATCTAATTGGATTTTTCCCACCACCTAAACACCTCTAGGATTTGCATTGTCCTTAACCTATTATAATTAGTGAGTAGTGGATATTCTTCCAAATTCATTCTGATTGTGCAAATGTTTCTCTTCATAATATATCTCATTGTAGAGTTAGATTTAACAAGTTTCTTAACTTTCTCTTAATTACGAGAGTGAAGAACTTGTTGTCTTCAAAGTGGTGTTCGACTATCTACAAGTTGGGAAGTGGATAGTCACAAAAGGCTCAATGTTTTAGACATCAATCATGTGAATGACATCCACTTCGAGTATAACTTCCAGCTAATGTCGGTGATGCTCAAGTTGTAGTTGTTGGTTGAGTAATTGAGTCTCACTAGAGGGCATTCCCAACTTTCTTGTTGATGGTCTACATTCACTGCAATGTGGAGGAAAGATACGTACCGTAAGGTGTTTGTACGATGGAAAATTCTTTAACTAGATTTTTCTACCTAGACGATGAAATGATGACATTTAAGGATGTCATTTGTGCATATATTTCGTACATTGAATCTCTATCCATCCTCTCTATTATCCCTTGGTCATTTTCGCTTCACCGTCCATCTCTACTACCATCAATATTTATTCCATATCCACTTGCATCTATCTCTATTATATCCCTCCCGCACGTGACGGATCGAGGAGTCAAGATTACAAAGGTTGCATTCCAAAATCGTTGAAACAGATGACGATAGCCTTCTCATTAATGAGTCCAAATGATCTTGGCTAACTATTCCATTAACCTCGAACTGCACTACAAGGAGAATGCTCGTCGACCAAACAGTGTATAAAGAACCATTGAGCTAAGTTCTTTCAAAAAAATTATAAAATGGCATAGTGATATCGAAATTAGTATTTGCAGTAATAATTACAATTTGGATAACACAATGATGACATCAAAAAATATTATAAGTTGAAATCCAAACAAATAAAATTAAAAAATGAGCATTTTAATTCAACAATTAACACCACTTTAATTCTTTGACCTTAATGTCTAACTATTCAGAACATTTCTAACCCAACACAATGATCATCAACTTCTCTTTCTTTGTTGACACTTGTATCCCCTTCTTGTTTGGCAAGAGCAATGGAAGCTCTTCATAAGTGGTGATATCATAACCATAGTTCTCTCCATCCAAGTAGCTCGATAACTCTTGTCCCCTAGGTGTTGTGGCTATTGTGGGAACTCTTCATTGGTACATTCACATTAATTTTTCCCATATCACGACATACAAACCTGCAATGATCATAATAGAACAAAGGAAATTATGGGCAAAAATCTTAATAATTGATTATATGAACAACACAGAAATGGTTTTGCAATGAATAACTTTGAATATAGATTCTCTTGGTCAAATGATAGAGTATACCTTGTTTGGGGCCTATAAGGCTCTGGTTTTACACACCTATTCGCGACCATGTGCCTCTTCATTTTCTTTCCAAATATCAGTTTGACACTCACATATTTCTTCATATTTAAGCCAAAGTGTGCTACTTGTTCTAAGTTCACCATCCTCCTCAAGTGCTCTATGCAATATCAAAATATTTCCTCGACGACTATAAGACGTCTCCCCAGGTTCACCATCCTCTCCATGTGCTATATGCAATATCAAAAATTTTCATCGACTACTATAAGAAGTCTCCCCACAAACAATCCTCGAAAATTTTCAAATTTAATTAGCTTGCCATTATCCATGCATTAACTGAGTCGTGAAAAATAGTATGTAATTATATTGGAATTAATTTCACTCCGATGATTATGAAAAATAGTATTTAATTAATGATATTGGACTATTTTTATATGATTTGATTTGTTATTATTTTAAGTTAATATTTTTATTTTTTAATTTAAAATGAAATGATATTTAAAATTAAATAATTTTAATTTTTAATTAATCATTAAAATTAAATTAACAATATCATTTAATTTAAAAATAATTATCACATATTTAATAATAATAATTTAAAAAATATATATATATTTTTTTAAATATTCATGCATATAAAAGGGAGAGAAAAACATAAATTAAATTAAAGGAGAGCAAAGAGAATGAGAAAAAAAGATTAAATAAGGGGAAAAAAAGAAAAAAGAAATTTAGAATTAAAGACAAGAGGAAGTTAAGAACCTTAGAATTAGGTTAAGGGAGGAAAAGAAGAAGACAGATTAAGAGGGAAATTAATAAAGTAATTAAGGTGATAGTAATAAAGTAGATATAGAAAGTTTATAATAGAGAGGGAGAAATAATTATGGACAAAGGGAGAGAAAGGTTAAAAATATTCTTAAGAGAAGATTAAGAAAAATATTAATTAAGGTAAGGTAGTGGTAGGAGGGGAAGAGTGAAAAGAAAAGAAATTAGAAAAATCATAAAAGAGTTGAAGATGGTGAGAATAAGAGGTTGAGATGGTGAAATATTAAAAGAGGTAGAAAATATCCAACTACTTAATTATGCACATTTAATAATTTCTCCAATTTTAGTTATTTGACTAGTAAAGTCTACTAAGGTATACATACCCTACCCCCTTTGGATTTGAACCTATAACCTCTTAAGAGGAAACACATATTTTTAACCATTAGACCTAGTAATCAATCAACACATATTAATCTATATTATTACAAGTGATACATGATTTTCTATTTCATTTAAACTTGGTTCACAATTATAACACACTACTCATGTTTGGACTTTTTATTTAACCCCTTTATAATATTACCCTAAAAGGTTGTTTTAAATTTTAGAACCATATTATCTTTAAAATTGATAAAATGAAAACAAGTGTGGGAGAATGTTAAGTGCCCCTAACTCCATGGAAGTCATGGGGTGCATGCCAAACATTATGAATATTTTTTCTACCTAATTTCAATATTGATGGTAACACTACATAACAATATTTACGGTAACACTACATAACATGTGTTTTAAAAATCAATATTTACGGTAACACTACATAACATGTGTTTTAAAAATCTTGCATTAAATTAATTTTTTAGTTGTTTATAAAATCAAAACAAGTGGGGGAGAATGGTAAGTTCCCAAATTCCATGGAAGTCATGAGGTTCATGCCAAACATTTCAATATTTTTTCTACCTAATTTCAATATTGATGTTATGAGTACATAAGATGTGTTTTAAAGGTTTTAAATTAAATTATTTTTTTAAGTTATTATTACTCAAATTTTTTAAACTTTATATTAAGTTAAGTCAATTTCTATTGGTTTTGAACCAATATTTTAAAGGCTTTACATTAAATTAATTAATTTTTTAATTGTTATTACTCAACATTATTTTAATTCCATATTAAGTGAAGTTAATTTCTCATTGGTTATGAACCAATCACGAACTTAATGAACAAACTCATTGTTTACAGTTGGGTAAGGGTAAGTGCATCATATGGGGAATGTATCAATTGCATTAGGAGTAAGTACATTGTGTTGGGTATTTTGATATAGTCGTAGTTATAAAAATAATTATTATATTATTTTTCTTACATTATATTGGAAATTGTTATATAAAAATGGTTATATTGTTTATGATCAAGTATATTATATTGTTTACAATCAATGATAAATTAGGTTAAAGTTAAGACTTTTCCTATGATTATTGAAATATATTACTTATCTGCAATTTTGAACGGGAATAATATTTTTCCGTGGTTTTGAATGGGTTCTGTACGGTTTTGGTTTTTTACCTTTTTTACCCAAAATAATTTATGTAGTTTTTTAGGAATTCTCTGTAGTTTTCGGTTTTGAACGTTTCTCGGGACTTCTCTGCAGTTTTCGGTTTTGAACGGGAATACCACTTCTCTGTCGTTTTGAACTACAATAATACTTCTCTGTAGTTTTGAAATTATCTCTCTGTCGTTTTGAAGGGGAATAATATTTCTTCACGGTTTTGAATTTGAACGGAAATAATATTTTGGAAATTATTTTTGGCTTCTTCAAAAGGTTGAGCAATTGGACATTTGAAATGAGGTGAGTCACTTTTTACTTTGATTCAATTTTAATTTTAAAAAGATTTAAATATATTTTATTTTTATTTTATTTTAAGTTTCATAAATAAAAGTCGATTTGAGAGATAAAGTCAATCCATAATAATAATTGTTACATCTTTTTTCTCTTCTTTTCAATATGAGCACTCCACCACCTATTCCAAAAACTCAACCTAACTAGGGGAGGCCCCCCAAAATAACCAGATCCTTTAGGATTATATGGAATCAGTAGAAAAAAAAAGAGAAGAGAGAGATGCTAAAATCCAAATAGAGTTAGAAACATTAGAAAAAAGGAGTGAAGAAAGAGACCTAAAACTCCAAATAGAGTTAGAGACAATGATTGATAAAAAAAATTAAAAATACCATTCAAACTCAAATAGAGGATAGATTCTTAGGGTTCAAGAGTGAATTGCAAACAATGAAGGATATAATTCAAGAAATGGAAAAACATAAGCAATCAACCCAAGAAGGAGGGGTTGAAGAAAATCACAACTTGAGAGATAGGATTAAAGAGCTAGAAGAAAAACTAACCAACAATTTGACCCTGAGTAATATGGAAAACAAATTGGATATCAAACCCATCAAAGAGAAATGAATAAGCTAATCGAACTGGACCATGAGCGTAACAAAAGAGCCTTGAACCTCATAATTTTTGGTATAAAATAACAACAAGAGGAGGATATGCTAGCAATAGTAAAAGAAGAATTAAAAAATAAATTACAAATTGATACAACTTACCTCATAGAAGCAAAGAGGCTAGGAAAAATAATTGATCACAAAGATAGGTTCCGTGTCAAAGTAAGTTGTAATGACCATAAATATAGAATACTTAGTAAATCTTCGAGCTTAAAAGGGTCAAGAATATTTATAAATGAAGACGTCATTCCCGAAGACCAAGCTGAATTAAGGAAGGAAGTTCAAAAGGTAAAAGAAGCTAGGAAAGAAGGAAAATGGGAAATAATTAGAAATCGAAAAGTTATTGTTAGGGATAGAGACCAGAAGGATAATAATAAATAGGAATTTGGGACACTCGGGATCCTTTTTTGGAATTGTCGTGGCTTTCCATGGTGCAAAGGTCCTATGATAAGCTGGATCCTGAGTGATATCGATATTATCTATCTAGTTGAAATATGGGAGCATGAGGAGTCTAAGGTCCCTGACATGGAAGGATTTGTCCTATGGTCGGCATGGAACAAAAAATCCCACCATAGATGGATAGGAGGCATAGCTTGTTATATTAGAAAGAGCATTTCTCCTCACATTCAAATTCATAAGATTGACCCTCTTAATCAATATATTTGGATATAAATTTAAGACACCAATGCTAAGAAGATGTATATAGCAATTTGTTATTTTGCACCTATTAATTCTACTTTTTATAAGAAAAATAATCTAGATAAAAATTGTCCCTATAATAATTTAGAACAAGATATTTATAATTTGAAAAATGAAGGTAATGTCCTCCTGCTAGGAGACTTTAATGCTAGGACTGCAACTAAATAAGCTACTCTTTTAAGTAACGGCCCCAACCATGATCCTTTATGGCTAGATGAGGACCTTGTTTTGTCTAATAGCTACAAAATAAGCTCCGAAGACCTAATTGAGAATTTGTTTGGTACTGAGTTGGTCAAGCTCTACACTTTCAAGACCTAATAATTTGCAATGGAGTAATGAAGTGGCAAAACTCCAACCAGATGACCTGTATTCATGGGCTATGTAGTAGTGTTGTAGATTATGTGATATCTGATATCCCTATTTCCAACCAAATAACAACTTTTGACCTTTTAAATGACCATGAGCCTAACTCTAATCATAAACCTTTAACCCTAACTCTAAATTTTCCATGCATAGGAGCACCATTGAAGAGAATTCTGATAATCAAAGAAATTTGCACTTTGACAAAAGTAAAGTTGACATTTTCTTAAAGGATTTAAATAGTAAATTAAACCTCCTAACTTATAAGGACAACATTGAATAACTCTATCATAATTTTACAACTAACCTTTCCACTTCTATTAACAAGTTCTCTTTCGAGGTGTCGTATAAAAAGAATAATAGAACAGCCAACCCTTGGTATGATAAAGAATGTAAAATTGCTAGGAAATTCATTAGGGATGCTTCTAATGAGTCCTTAAAACTCGATAAGATCAATACATACAAATCCCTAATTAAAAGGAAAAAAAATATACTATATCAATAAAAGGAAAGAGCAACTTTCACAACTATACAAGTTGGATCCTAAGAAGTTCTAGAGCCAAATTCTAAAACGCAATACTAAAGAAAATAATAGGATTCCCTTAAGGACCTAGAATTCCTACCTTAAAAATATTTACATGTAAAGACCTCCTCGTTACACTGACAAACCTCTTATAACAAGCGCAAAATTTTTGTGTGTGTGCGTGTGTACAAGGGTAAAAAGACATTATACTCTGCACCACCACATGACGACGCATCATGACGCATGCAACTGCGATATCAACATAAATATCTAAGATGCACATCAACATCTACTAGTAAAGAACAATAATCAACCGACCAAATAAAAAGACTGACTACCCGCCCGTCCTACTCTGCAATGGTTAGGACCTCCAAGACACATAAGCAACGCTCAAGCCCAGGTTCCCATCGATTTTAACCATTTAAGGTCTCAGGGCTGGCGACTGTTCTGAGGAACATGGAGGTGTCTACATCCCGCCTGACACAAAGTCTCAATTATACTTTAATTCATTTGGAATAGTGAATGTTGGTCACTATAATTGCTCAATTAATTTCAAACAACCATGTGATACATAAATTATCAACCCAGGGAAGTCTTTTTATTTCAAAGATAACCACGCACTATATATGCTCAATTCCAAAAGCAACTTTAAAGTTGTAGTAGAAGAAACTATATTAATCAGACTTGCCCTGTATGTACTGAAGTTCTGACTTAAGTTACAGGAAAGAAACCTACCTATTGTAGATCTTAAAGATTAATCTAAGGAATCCTGGATTACATTAAAATAAGAATTGCAACAGGAAAGAACAACTACTCTGTAACCAGAGAACAGGACCCTTACTCTCAAGCAGAGACTTCAGCACTTCATTTCTGATTAACACTCTTTCATGAAAACAGTAATGCAGAGAAAATTAACTCTATCTAGCAGAGAACAAGGTCATCTAATTCCTTCCTTTCTGAGCAGGAATCTTTAACCTTAATTCTGATTAGCACACCTTGCAGGAATAATTGAAATCTACAGAGAACAAGATAATCTGATCCCTTCCTTTCTGAGCAGGAACCCTTAACCAAGTCTCTGGCTAACACTCTTACAGAAGTAATTGAAATCTACAGAGAACAAGATAATCTGATTCCTTCCTTTCTGAGCAGGAACCCTCAACCAAGTCTCTGGCTAGCACTCTTGCAGAAATAATTGAAACCTACAGAGAACAAGATAATCTGATCCCTTCCTTTCTGAGCAGGAACCCTTAACCCAGTCTCTGGCTAGCCTCATAAAATCATCACACAAGATTGCTAACAAAAAGAATGTAACATTCAATAAACCAAAGTTCTTAACAAGACAGAGTTCAGCAGTGTTTCAGCGAAGCAGAATTCATTAAAAGTAGTGTTTCAGCATATGAAAGTTAATCAAAATAGAAATTATACTAACACACTCTAAAACTAACGGGTGAATCTTGTGAAGAAGGCGGGCCCTCCCTTCTCACAAGATTCCCCTGGAACGGGAAAGCTAGAGAAAGATACTCAAAGAAGTCTTTTATTCATCTATCAAAATATCATGTTACAGTCTGAAGATGAAGTACATCTCTCTCTCTCTGAAGCTTTTCAGTACATAAAAACTTGGCTTCTTCAAATGATGATTTCCTCTTATTTAAAGAGGGAATCCTTCGATACAATTGATAAAAATTACACTGCGTATCTGATTCCTATCCTTAGTCAGATCTACTTTCTAAACCAGAACAGGATGTCCTAGTCTCACACAATAGAAATGCTATTACAGGAGCTGGATGAGGTATTGTTGTTACAAATGGAGTAACAGCTTCTTCTCGTAGCTGTCGATGTTGTTTCAGCATCGCAATTCACTGTGTTTCAGCATCTGCATCTCTGGACTGTGTAACAACTCTGTGTTTCAGCATCTGCGACTTCAGACTGTGTAATAGCTCTGTGTTTCAGCATCTGTGACCTCAGACTGTGTAACAGCTCTGTGTTTCAGCATCTGCGACTCTGGGCTGTGTAACAGCTCTGTGTTTCGGCATCTGTGACCTGGACTGTGTAACAGCTCTGTGCTTCAGCAACAGGCTTCAAATGCTAATCTGCAGTCTAATCAATGGTTAAGTACGAAAGTGATGTAAAATATTATGCAAAACAAATTAAACGTATAGTAATGAGAAGGGGCATTGTATACCTTTGGAATGATCAGATAGAGTGATAGTATGAGTTTAGATATGGGTAATCAAGAGTATAATCGTGGCAAAAAGTATAGGCAAAAAGGTACATTGTGTGGTCCTAACAGTGAACTCACTAGATTTTGACCTAGTCACAACCTAGTTACCTTTAATGATTTGATGGAAATAAAAATAAAATTATTAAATTCTAACTAACTATGCAATATATGAGTGGAGTCCTAATCTATGATTCCTAGCCAAGATAAAGAAAAACACAATGGATATGAAATATATTGATATAAATGAAGTAATAACCATGAAATAGTTCAAAGTGTTACACATACACAAATCCCATATAGCTTAATGTAAATGAAATATAGCTTATCATTATAATAGAAAGCTAGAACTTCATATAAATTTGTTGAAACCATTTTAAAGATCAAGTAGCATAGCATTAATAGAACAAGATTAGTCCCAAGTATATTGACCCAATCTCACAAGAATTCAATAATGAATGAGAGCGAGAAAATTTTAAGCTACCATAGATACACATAATCAGTTTCTCCAAAAAAGGCCAAGAGTTTTTTTTTTCTCATTAAAAATATGAAAAAAAAATCCAAATAGTTCAGTTCCAAGAATCCTATTTTACATTGTCTATATTCATATTTATAGATAAAAATAAGTAACTGCAAGAAATTGGATTGATTCTTTTGCTAATTTCTTGAACTTTTGATTTCGATTAATTAATGATTGAACTTTGGCCTTGTCCTTGTCATTGAAGGCTTCCAAGCTTCAACCATGGCATTGATATAATT
>ML795065.1:237167-247221 GCA_009831015.1 Picea engelmannii | reverse complement strand
CTTCTTTCTCTCACAGTCTCCTCTCTTAGAATACAATATTCACCATCAACCATAGCCGCGATACATTTCCCTCATAAAAGAGGGTTGCCTTCTAGGGAAAAAAACCCTAACATAATCTCTACCGTTAGATCAGTGACCTTATAATGAACAGTCCAGATTTACAATGAAATTACAATATACTTTTACAAGGCAATTTTTTCTTTGGGGGCTTTTCCCCCGAACCCCCACTGGGGGCCCGCTTTCCCCTAGACCCCCCAGCCGGGGGGATATCCCCCACGGACCCCGCAGAGGGGGTACCCCACCTCTGCACTCCCCCGCATGGAAGAGTGCACATACTTCTGGGGTGTAAATACTTCATGGGGTATAAAAACGACTGAAAGTAAAAGACCTATAAATAAGGAAGATAATCAGGCTCCACAACCAACATTCATGACCCCCGGATCAGCCATGTAAACTGCTCTGTGAGCCTCTCTCAGGATCAACATCCTCAACTCATCGTTTGGCGGTATGTAACTCTGACTTTTAAACCTCAATAAACCATCGCTATCAAATGAAAATCCCTCGTATCGTGGTACCATCATTGTGTTTTGTGCGATAAAACCCTCGACCTCTTTGTACCAGTCATCATCACACTATAAAGTGAGAATCTTCTCACATATATTCATCTAAAGAGGCAACACTGAAAAGATGCGTGGTCTCCGACTCAAAGCATCTTCCACCAACATCGTAATCTCAAAGCCGTACTCGCTAATAAATTCTGACCAACGTTGTTGTCGTGCGTTCAGGTCACTTTGCGTAAAAAGGTGTTGTAGTCCACAATGATCAGTCTTTAGTTCAAATTTTCATCCAAAAAAGTAGTGTCTCCAAACCTTCAAGGCATATACGATGGCTAATAACTCCAAATCATGCGTCGAGTAGTTCTCCTCATGCCTTCTCAGTTTCCTCGAAATGTAAGCAATCACTCGTCTGTCTTGCATCAAGACTCTGCCTAAACCTTCCTTGGATGCGTCTGTGCATACCAAGAAGTCCGCATCCATGTCAGGGACCTTTAGTATCGATGCTATCGTCAACAACTCTTTAAGCCTCCGAAATGCTTCCATGCATTTCTTGATCGAAACAAACTTCTTGTTTTTCTTCTGCAATTCTGTGATCGGATTTGCTATCTTTGAAAATCCCTCAACACACCGTAGATAGTATCCTGCTAAACCTATAAAGCTACGCACTTCTGTGATATTCATCGGCACAAGCCATTCCATAATAGCCTCGACCTTGGCTGGATCCACGACGATACCTTCACCGGAGATGACATGCCCTAAGTAGTGAATCCTAGATTTATAAAAAGAGAATTTGGATAACTTCCTGTACAATTTGTGCCCTCGCAGACACTGTAGTACCAAGCGCAAGTGCTCTTCATGCTCCTCAGTCATACGAGAGTAAATTGAGATATCATCAATGAATACTTGAACGAACTTGTCCAAGTATTCGTGGAACACCCCATTCATCAAACTCATAAATACCCTTGAGGCGTTTGTTAGTCCAAACGATAAAAGAGTGAACTCGTAATGTCCAAATCTCATCTTAAGGGCGATCTTAGGGACGTCATCCTCCTTAATCCACAACTGGTGATAACCTGATCGCAAATTCATCTTGGAGAACACCGTCACACCCTTCATTTGATCGAACAGATCATCAATTCTCGGCAAGGGATACTGATTCTTGATCAAGGCCTTATTCAGTTGACGGTATTCGATGCAAAGCCTCCACGATCCATCCTTCTTTTGTATGAAAATAACCGATGCACCCCACGATGACACACTAGGACGTATCAAACCCAGGTCTAGCAACTCCTTCAGTTGCATTTTCAACTCTTGTAACTCAGGGGTCGACATCTGATAAGGCGTTCTTGCTATCAGTTCAGTCCCGGGTTTTAGGTCTTTGGTAAACTCCAACTCTCTCTCCGGTGGCATCCCAGGTAACTCCTCCGGAAACACGTTCGCAAACTCTCTCACCACCGTAAGGTGTTCTAGACCTTCCGCTACTCCCTTATTGTTTAACGCAAGGATCACATATAGCTTGCACCCCTTGCGCATACTCTTCCGTAGTTGTAAGGAAGAAATGAACCTTAGGGAAACTCCCTGGTTCCAGCCTACAATCACACGCCTCTGTCCCTCGTCATCGACCAAGCTCAACCATTTTTTCTTACAGTTGAGTATCGCCTCATGCGACTCCAACCAGTCCCTACTAATCACAACATCATAAGATCCTAATATCATGACATACAGGTTGGCCCTCATGACAAACTCTCCCAGGTTAAGGGCACATCCAGTAACCTTTCCTCCAACCTTCTGTTTGGCTTCCGAAGCCATCTCTACGAAGCTAAACTCGTCCTGTTCGACTTCCTTTACATTAATCCTTTTTAGCACCACACCAGAAATGAAATTCTCGGTAGCACCGGGATCTATCAAAACACTAAGGGTCTGGTCAGCGATGGTACCTGTCAGCTCAAGCACAATCGATTGGTGCTCTGCCTAGCAGTTATTCACTGCTGCATGAATCCGATGGGCCTTGTCCATATCTCCCACTCTAGTGGGTCCGGCTGATCCAGATGCTCTATTCCTCTCCACAGGAAGGACATTCGCACTGGTAGTGTGGCTCCCCACATGTCCAACACCCCTTCTTAGACCCAGTAGTCCTGGTACCCGAAGTAGAAGATGACAACCCACTGGCCTAGAACCCTAGTCTGTTTTGCTGAACAAGCCTAACGTTTTTTTGTTGTGGGCGACGCTGTTGCTGATGTTGTGGTCCCTGATAAGGTATCTGCAACTGAGGCGGTGGTCGTCGGGGTGTGGTGAAAGTGGCTCCCCTTTGGAAGCCAAGATATCTTGGCATATGTCTCGCTGGTGTCTGGTGCTGCTGTGTTCGAGATGAAACCTACCCTGATGGTCTCGCTGGAGTCCTGGTCTGACCCCCACTGATAAGCTCCTCCTCTGCTATGAGGGCCTTCTGGATGACATCGTGCAAGGTTTAAGGAATCAAAATCCTAATCTTTGCACATAGGTTGTCGTTAAAGCCAAACATGAACCTGTTGACCTTAATTTTTCTCATGTTAAGGTGTGGAGCATACAAGAGCAGCTCCATAAAATAGGCGTCGTATTCAGGCACCGTACGACCTCCCTGTCGTAAGGTGTTGAACTCATTGAGCTGATGCTCAATGAATTCCTCTGAAAGGTACCTCTCTCGGAACCGTTTCTCGAACAGTTCCCATGACACATCTTCAACAACCATGTTCAATTGCGATAGGAGTGTCTTCCACCATAGAAGAGCGCTCCACTTCAGTTGAAAGACTGCCATGTGGACCTTCATGTTGGAGGTATAATCTCGAAGTCCGAAGCACATCACCATGTTCTCCAACCATGCCTCGGTGGCTGCGTCGTCCGGGGCACCAAAGAACTCGAGAAATTTCACCTTCTCAAGTTCACGGTGAATGCTACCAGTAACGGTCGGTGTGCGCAGCAGAACCTCAGCGGGTGCCGATGCCCTGGCCTCATCTCTGTCCAAACAGTTGATCAGTGCCTCAGACATGCACTGAAAGGATCTCATCATTCCAATTACATCGCCAACTGCTATCTGCTCCTACCCGAGAACCTTCTCATCTCTCTAGGGGTTAGACCCCTCAGGTATGGAAGCTACTGGAGGTGTCGCACCTCCTACCCTAGCACCCCATCGTCTGCCTCCACGGCATCCTCTAACCGTGATTACCTGCATACACACAAGTCAACTCAATTAGCAAGAGTATAATCAAATAATAACAATGAAAGCCGTAGCGATCCCAAGTGAAGGGTTGAACCCGCTCGGATACCATATGTAACGACCTCCTCATTACGCCGACAATCCTCTTATAACAAGTGCAAAAAAAAATTTGTGTGTGCATGTGTACAAGGGTAACAAGACATTATACTCTGCGCCACCACATGACAACGCATCATGATGCATGCAACTGCGATATCAACATAAAGATCTAAGACGCACATCAACATCTTCTAGTAAAGAACACAATCAACCGACCAAATAAAAAGATTGACTACCCGCTCGTCCTACCCTACAATGGTTAGGACCTCCAAGACACATAAGCAACGCTCAGGCCCAGGTTCCCATCGATTTTAACCATTTAAGGTCTCAGGGCTGGGGAGTGTTCTGAGGAACATCGAGGTGTCTACATCCCACCCGACACAAAGTCTCAATTATACTTTAATTCATTTGGAATAGTGAACTCACTAGATTTTGACCTAGTCACAACCTAGTTACCTTTAATGATTTGATGGAAATTAAAATAAAATTATTAAATTCTAACTAACTATGCAATATACAAGTGGAGTCCTAATCTATGATTCCTAGCCAAGATAAAGAAAAACACAATGGATATGAAATATATTGATATAAATGAAGTAATAACCATGAAATAGTTCAAAGTGTTACACATACACAAATCCCATATAACTTAATGTAAATGATATATAGCTTATCATTATAATAGAAAGCTAGAACTTCATATCCATTTGTTGAAACCATTTTAAAGATCAAGTAACATAGCATTAATAGAACAAGATTAGTCCCAAGTATATTGACCCAATCTCACAAGAATTCAATAATGCATGAGAGCGAGAAAATTTTAAGCTACCATAGATACACATAATCAGTTTCTCCAAAAGTGGCCAAGAGTTTTTTTTTTCTCATTAAAAATATGACAAAAAAATCCCAACAGTTCAGTTCCGAGAATCCTATTTTACATTGTCTATATTCATATTTATACATAAAAATAAGTAACTGCAAGAAATTGGATTGATTCTTTTGCTAATTTCTTGAACTTTTGATTTCAATTAATTAATGATTGAACTTTGGCCTTGTCCTTTTCATTGAAGGCTTCCAAGATTCAACCATGGCATTGATATAATTTGTTTGTAGAAATCAATGTTGATTGAGGGGACCTCAAAGAAAGGCAACATTCATCTTCAACTTCTTAATATATTTTTCCACTTTCAACAAAGTGGATTTAAGAGTAAAACTATTCCTTGAAGGGACTGTCATGTATTCCTTCAACTATTTTATGGTAATTATAGAAACAAAAGAAGAAAGTATCAATCATGAGAGATAGTATGATTCGATTCCTTTAGTAGTTGCTCTCATTTGAAGAAGTCATTCATAGAACCTAAGGTAGGTAAATTCCAATTTGATATTACTCTTTTAAACATGCCATATTTTAGTGGTTCCATCAATTTTAGAATGCATATTTTCACAAGTTTATTGAGCCAAAATGGCAGTTGCGCAAATCAACCCCTTTTCCTTTTTATTAATATTTTAATATATTTTACACTTTCACGAGTATATTAATAATTTAATATAATTTAATATCTTTTACTAGGACCCTATCCTCAAGCCGATCCCAAATCAAGGGCGTCTGACATGGTTTTCCATAAAGAAACTCGAAAAGTGTCATCTTAATGGTGCTCTGGTAACTGTTGTTGTAAGCGAACTCCACTAGTGGGAAGAATTCCTCCCAACGCTTTTGTTGGTCCATCACATACATGCGCAACATGTCCTCCAAGGTTTGGTTCGTTAGCTCTGTCTATCTGTCAGTCTTTGGGTGATACGCAGTACTAAATTTAAGTTGGGTTCCCAAGGCCTCGTGGAAACTCGTCCAAAATCATCTAGTAAACATCGATCCTCAATCGAATATAATCCTCTTAGGCATGCCATGCAACCTCACAATCTCACGGATGAAAAATCTAGCTATGTCAGGTGCCTGATACATCGTACACATAGGAATAAATTGAGCACTCTTCATGAGAGTGTCTACTACTACAAAAATTGAGTCATGTCTCATTGTCGTCAGTGGCAATCCAACAATAAAATCCATCAAAATAACCTCCCATTTCGATTCTGGAATGGCATGTGGTTGAAGTAATCCTGTTGAGTGTCTATGTTTAGCCTTTACCTGCTAACACTCTAGACATATGGCCACATAGTTGACTATGTCGGACTTCATTCTCTTCCAGAAGAATAAGGGTTTAAGGTCTGCCCTCATCTTTGTGACCCCCGAGTGAGCCATGTAAACTACTATATGAGCCTCGCTCAGGATCAACATCCTCAACTCATCGTTTGGTGGTATGTAAATCCGACTTTTAGACCTCAATAAACCATCGCTATCAAATGAAAACCCCTCGTATCATGGTACCATCATTGTGTTTTGTCCTATAAAACCCTCGACCTCTTTGTACTAGTCATTGTCACACTGTAAAGTGAAAATCTTCTCATGTAGATTCGTCTGAAGAGGTGACACCTAAAAGATTTGTTGTATCTAACTCAAAGCATCTCCCACTCGGTTTAATGTTCCCTTTATGTAAGTAATCTCAAATTCCTACTCGTTAAGCAATTCCGACCAACGTCGTTGTTGTGCGTTCAGGTCACTTTGTGTAAAAGCACTTTGCGTAAAAAGGTGTTGTAGTCCACAACGATCAGTCTTTAGTTCAAATTTTCATCCAACAAGGTAGTGTATCCAAACCTTCAAGGCATATACGATGGTTAATAACTCCAAATCGTGCATCGCATAGTTCTCCTCATGCCTTCTCAGTTTCCTCGAAATGTAAGCAATCACTCGTCCGTCTTGCATCAAGACTCCACCTAAACCTTCCTTGGATGCGTCTGTGCATACCAAGAAGCTCGCGTCCATGTCAGGGACCTTTAGTATCGGCGCTGTCATCAACAACTCTTTAAGCCTCCAAAATACTTCCGCGCATTTCTCGATCCAAACAAACTTCTTGTTTTTCTTTTGCAATTTCGTGATCCGATTTGCTATCTTCGAAAATCCCTCGAAAAACCGTCGATAGTATCCTGCTAAACCCATAAAGCTATGCACTTCTATGACATTCAATGGCACAGGCCATTCCATAATAGCCTCGACCTTGGCTGGATCCACGGAGATACCTTCACCGGAGATGACATGCCCTAAGTAGTGAATCCTCGATTGATAAAAAGAGAATTTGGACAACTTCCCATACAATTTGTGCCCTCGCAGACACTGTAGTACCAAGCGCAAGTGCTCGTCATGCTCCTTAGTCATACGAGAGTAAATCAATATATCATCAATGAATACTTGGAGGAACTTGTCCAAGTATTCGCGGAACACCCCATTCATCAAACTCATAAATACCCCTGGGGCGTTTGTCATTCCAAATGGTAAAACAGTAAACTCGTAATGTCCAAATCTTGTCTTAAAGCTGGTCTTAGGGATGTCATGCTTCTTAATCCGCAACTGGTGATACCTTGATCGCAAATCTATCTTGGAGAACACCGTCGCACCCTTCATTTGATCGAACAGATCATCAATTCTCGGCAAGGGATATTGATTCTTGATCGTATCCCTATTCAGTTGACGATAGTCGATGCAAAGCCTCCACGATCCATCCTTATTTCGTATGAAAATAACCGGTACACCCCACGGTGACACACTAGGATGTATCTGTCCCAGGTCCAGCAACTCCTTCAGTTGCATTTTCAACTCTTGTAACTCCGGGGTTGACATCCCATAAGGCGTTCTTGCTATCGGTTCAGTTCCCGGTTTTAGGTCTGTGGTAAACTCTAACTCTCTCTCTGGAGGCATCGAAGGTAACTCCTCTGGAAACACGTCCGCAAACTCTTTAACCCCCGGAAGGTGTTCTAGACCTTCCACTACTCCCTTCTCGTTTAACGCAAGGATCGCATAAAGCTTGCACCCCTTGCGCATACTCTTCCGTAGTTGTAAGGAAGAAATTAACCTTAGGGAAACTCCCTGGTTCCGACCTACAATCACATGCCTCTTTCCCTCGTCATCGACCAAGCTCAACCGTTTTGTCTTACAGTTGAGTATCGCCTCATGCGACTCCAACCAGTCCATACCAATCACGACATCATAAGATCCTAAGATCATGACGTACAGGTTGGTTCTCGTCACAAACTCTCCGAGGTTAAGGGCACATCCCATAACCTTTCCTCCAACCTTCTGTTTGGCTCCTGAATCCATATCTACGATGATAAACACGTCTTTTTCGATTGCCTTTACCTGAATCCTTTTTAGCGCCGCACCAGAAATGAAACTCTCGGTAGCACTGGGATCTATCGAAACACTAAGGGTCTGGTCAGTGATGGTACCTTTCGTCCTGAGCACAGTCGACTGGTGCTCTGCCTGGTGGTTATTCACCGCTGCATGAATCCGATGGGCATTGCCCATATCTCTCACTGTAGTGGGTCTGGCTGATCCGGACGCTCTGGTCCTCTCCATAGGACAGTTGCACTAGTAGTGTGGCTCCCCACATGTCCAACACCCCTTCTTAGGCCCAATAATCCCGGTACCCAAAGTAGAAGATGACGACCCACCGGCCTGGAACCCTGGTCCGTTCTACTAAACAGGCCTAAACTGTTGTTGTTGTGGGAGACGCCGTTGTTGATGTTGTGGTCCCTAATAAGGTATCCGCAACTCAAGCGGTGGTCGCTTGGGTATGGTGAAAGTGGATCCCCTCTGGAAGCCACGATATCCTGGCATATGTCTCGCTGGTGTTTGGTGATATTATGTTCCAGATGAAACCTTCCTTGATGGTCTCGCTGGAGTCCTGGTCTGACCCCCACTGATAAGATCCTCTTCTGCTATGAGGGCCTTCTGAAGGGCATCGTGCAAGGTTTGAGGCATCAAAATCCTAACCTTTACACGTAGGTTGTCGTTAACGCCAAACACGAACCTGTTGACCTTAAGTTTTCCCATGTTAAGGTGCAGAGCATACCGGAGCAGCTCCATAAAACCAGCCTCGTACTCGGGCACCGTACGAACTCCCTATCGTAAGGCGTTGAACTCATTGACCTGATGCGCAATGAATTCCTTTGAAAGGTACCCCTCTTGGAACCGTTCCTCGAATAGTTCCCATGACATGTCTTCAACATCCATGTTCAGCTGCGGTAGGAGCTTATTCCACCATAGAAGAGTGCTCCCCTTCAGTTGAAAGACCGCCATGCAGACCTTCATCTTGGAGGTATAATCGCGAAGTGAAAAGCACATCGCCATTCTCTCCAACCATGCCTTGGTGGCTATGCCGTACGGGGCACCAAAGAACTCAGGAAATTTGACCTTCTCAAGTTCACGGTGAATGCTATCAGTAATGGCCGGTGCGCGCGGCAAAACCTCAGCGAGTGTCGATGCCCTGGCCTCATCTCTGTCCAAACGACTAATCAGTGCCTCAAACACACACTAAAAGGATCTCATCATTCCAATTACATCACCAACTACTATCTTCTCCTACCCGAGAACCTGCTCGCCTACCTGGGGATTAGACCCCTCAGGTGTGGATGCTACTGGAGGAGTCACGCCTCCTCCCCTAGCACCCCGTCGTTTTCCTCCACGACGTCCTCTAACCATGATTACCTGCACGCACACAAGTCAACTCAATTAGCAACAGTATAATAAAATCATACCAACAAAAGCCGTAGCGATCCCAAGTCGCAAGTTGAACCCACTCTGATACCATATGTAACGACCTGCTCGTTACACCAACAAACCTCTTATAACAAGTGAAAAAAAAAAATTGTGTCTGCATGTGTACAAGGGTAACAAGACATTATACTCTGCACCACCACATGACGATGCATCATGACGCATGAAACTACGATATCAACATAAAGATATAAGACCCACATCAATATCTGTCAGTAAATAACAACAATCAACCAACCAAATAAAAAGACTGGCTACCCGCCCATCCTACCCTGCAATGGTTAGGACCTCCAAGACACATAAGAAATGCTCAATCCCAGGTTCCCATCGATTTTAACCATTTAAGGTCTCAGGGCTGGCGACTATTCTGAGGAACATGGAGGTGACTACATCCCGCCCGACACAAAGTCTCAATTATACTTTAATTCATTTGGAATAGTGAACTCACTAGATTTTGACCTAGTCACAACCTAGTTACCTTTAATGATTTGATGGAAATTAAAATAAAATTATTAAATTCTAACTAACTATGCAATATAC
>ML795065.1:208341-237022 GCA_009831015.1 Picea engelmannii | reverse complement strand
ATATAGCTTATCATTATAATAGAAAGCTAGAACTTCATATCCATTTGTTGAAACCATTTTAAAGATCAAGTAACATAGCATTAATAGAACAAGATTAGTCCCAAGTATATTGACCCAATCTCACAAGAATTCAATAATGCATGAGAGCGAGAAAATTTTAAGCTAACATAGATACACATAATCAGTTTCTCCAAAAGTGGCCAAGAGTTTTTTTTTTCTCATTAAAAATATGAAAAAAAATCCAAACAGTTCAGTTCCAAGAATCCTATTTTACAGTGTCTATATTCATATTTATATTTAAAAATAAGTAACTGCAAGAAATTGGATTGATTCTTTTGCTAATTTCTTGAACTTTTGATTTCGATTAATTCATGATTGAACTTTGGCCTTGTCCTTGTCATTGAAGGCTTCCAAGCTTCAACCATGGCATTAATATAATTTGTTTGTAGAAATCAATGTTGATTGAGGGGACCTCAAAGAAAGGCAACATTCCTCTTCAAATTCTTAATATATTTTTCCACTTTCAACAAAGTGGATTTAAGAGTAAAACTATTCCTTGGAGGGACTTTCATGTATTCCTTCAACTATTTTATGGTAATTATAGAAACAAAAGAATAAAGTATCAATCATGAGAGATAGTATGATTTGATTCCTTTAGTAGTTGATCTCATTTGAAGAAGTCATTCATAGAACCTAAGGTAGGTAAATTGCAATTTGATATTACTCTTTTAAACATGCCATATTTTAGTGGTTCCATCAATTTTAGAATCCATATTTTCACAAGATTATTGAGTAAAAATGGCAGTTGCGCAAATTAACCCCTTTTCCTTTTTATTAATAATTTAATATCTTTTACACTTTCAAAAGTTAATTAATTAAATTCTTCTTTACCCCCCGGTTTTTTTTCCGCATATTTTATTTAAGTTCTTACTCTCTTCATTTTACCCAAAAATTCATGAAGTCCACAATTATTACTTAAGTGATTTTTATTTTAAACTTTATTATTATTATTATTATTTTTAGAGAGATAATTTCTTACGGGTAGACAAAATTTTACCCCTAGCAAATTTTTAGACTTAGGACTTAGATTCTGAACTAGGCGACATTTTAATTAGGGAAGTTGTTTTAAAATTTCTTAATGAGATATTAGTTTTATGTCCATCTAGGTTCGTTCCTTTAACATCATCGACACGAAATGCCTTTCAGGATGCACTACGTGCTCCAAGGGTGCCACTCGCCTCTAGTGTTTCTTTTGTGCGACATGCCCTACAGGACACACCACGTTCTCCAAGGGTGCCACTCGCCTCTTGACTGATTGGTAGGCATCAATAACCCCTGCAGTCAACACTCCACCAGGTGAACTTGTGGGAGACTAAGGGCTTCCAAGGAATAAGGCCCCCGCCTTATTGTGCGCCCCTTAGAATCATCGCGAGCGACTATCGCAGTCTTCCCTCGCGGCATCGTGGGTCCTCTCGAACTAGGTAATAATTAATATACAGTTCGAGCCACGACGGGAATGCTAGTAGGTTGTGGCAAGGCTGTTGTCCACACCTCTCCCTCAACCTCTCTGGTAGTCGTGTGTGGCCCCTTTACTCCATATGTGAGTCTGGTCGGCAAGCTTTCATCAGCCTGCATCATCACCAATCATGTCAGACATGTCCACATCATATCATCTAATCAAAGGTACTAAAATTACAGCTAAACAATCAAACCCCAATAGCACACTCCCTGACTCGATATGGAGTCTAAGGGGTTTCGTCGATGCCTCTGCATCCTCAAGGCCCAAAACCCTGCATACTCAGTAAAACCAGGTCAATAGCACTTGTTTATGTCAATGCAGTAAACATCGTATCATCTATCATAACGCATCATAATCAAGGACAATTGTTTTCATATCATAATAGCCTAGATCACTTGCAAGCAAGTGTACTTAAAGAATACTTTTTCTCAGTGCGCCAGAGCGGGATGTTACATACACCCCCTCTTGGTCTAAACTTTGACCCAATGTTTCATAGTATAAATGTCGAAATAAACGTATCACAGTATCATAAGTCTATCTATCAAACAAATATGGAAACTATTGGCGCATATCATATGCGTCCTCCCAGGTCACCAAGTGCAGACTATAATTGTCCCACTGGACCTTGACTTTATCTACTGTTCCACATCGTAACTATTGAACATGATGATCTAAGATGCAGACCGGCTCAGCCATGAGCGCTCCCTCGTCCGATACCTGTAAGGAACTCATGTCAATCACATGTGTAGGATCACTAATATAATGTCTCAAAACAGATACATGAAAAACATCGTGCATATGCCTCAAATAATCAAGAAGGGCTAGTCGATAGGCCATGGACCCCTTCTCTCCACAATATTGAAAGGTCGCATGAACCTAGGAGAGATTTTAGCTCCCTTTCCAAACATGATCGAACTCTTATGTGGTTTAACCCATAGGAAGACTTGATCGGCGACCTCGTAACTATGATCGACTCAGTGTGCATCGGCATAACTCTTCTATCGATCCTACGCTTCTTTAATCCTTTGTCTTATGGTTTGCATTTGGTCTTCCATTTCTTGGATCGCTTCTGGTCCCACTAGGACCCTATCCTCAAGCTGATCCCAACTCAAGGGCATCCGACATAGTCATCGTAAAGAAACTTGAAAGGCGCCATCTTAATGGTGCTCTGGTAACTGTTGTTGTAAGCGAACTCCACTAGTGGCGAGAATTCCTCCCAACGCTTTTGTTGGTCCATCACGTACATGCGCAACATGTCCTCCAAGGTTTGGTTCGTTTTCTCGGTCTGTCCGTCAGTCCTTGGGTGATACACAGTACGAAAGTTAAGTTGGGTTCCCAAGGCCTCTTGGAAACTCATCCAAATTCGTCCAGTAAACATCAATCCTCAATCGAATATAATCCTCTTAGGCATGCCATGCAGCCTCACAATATCACTGATGAAAACTCTAGCTATGTCAGGTGCCTGATACGTCGTACGCACAGGAATAAATTGAGCACTCTTCGTGAAAGTATCTACTACTACAAAAATCGAGTCATGTCTCACTACCGTCAGTGGCAATCCAACAATAAAATCCATCGAAATAACATTCCATTTCAGTTCCAGAATGGCATGTGGTTGATGTAATCCCATTGGGTGTCTATGTTCAGCCTTTACCTGCTGACACTCTAGACATATGGCCACATAGTTGACTATGTCGACCTTCATTCCCTTCTAGAAGAATAAGGGTTTAAGGTCTGCCCTCATCTTCGTGACCCCCGGGTGAGCCATGTAAACTGCTCTATGAGCCTCGCTCGGGATCAACATCCTCAACTCGTCGTTTGGTGTTACTTAAATAAGACTTTTAAACCTCAATAAACCATCGCTATCAAATGAAAATCCCTTGTATCATGGTACCATCATTGTGTTTTGTCCGATAAATCCCTCGACCTCTTTGTAACAGTCATCGTCACGTTGTAAAGTGAGAATATTCTCACGTAGATTCGTCTGAAGAGGCAACACCGAAAAGATGTGTGGTCTCCGACTCAAAGCACTTGCCACTTGGTTCACTGTTCCCTTTATGTAAGTAATCTCAAAGTCGTACTCGCTAAGCAATTCCAACCAACGTCGTTGTTGTGCGTTCAGGTCGCTTTGCGTAAAAAGGTGTTGTAGTCCACAATGATCAGTCGTTAGTTCAAATTTTTGTTCAACAAGATAGTGTCTCCAAGCCTTCAAGGCATATACGATGGCTAATAACTCCAAATTGTGCGTCACGTAGTTCTCCTCATGCCTTCTCAGCTTCCTCAAAATGTAAGCAATCACTCTTCTGTCTTACATCAAAACTCTGCCTAAACCTTCCTTGGATGCGTTTGTGCATACCAAGAAGTTCGTCTCCATGTCAGGGACCTTTAGTATTGGCGTTGTCGTCAACAACTCTTTAAGCCTATGAAATCCTTATGCGCATTTCTTGGTCCAAACAAACTTCTTTTTTTTCTTCTGCAATTTCGTGCTCCGATTTTCTATCTTCAAAAATCCCTCGACAAACTTTTTATAGTATCCTGCTAAACCCATAAAGCTATGCACTTCTATGACATTCATTGGCACAGGCCATTCCATAATAGCCTCGACCTTGGCTGGATCCACGACGATACCTTCGTCGGAGATGACATGCCCTAAGTAGTGAATCCTCGATTGATAAAAAGAGCATTTGGAACACTTCCCGTACCATTCGTGCCCTCGTAGACACTGTAGTACCAAGATCAAGTGCTCGTCATGCTCCTTAGTCGTACGAGAGTAAATCAATATATCGTCAATGAATACTTGGACGAACTTGTCCAAGTATTCGCGAAACACCCCATTCATCAAACTCATAAATACCCCTAGGGAGTTTGTCAGTCCAAATGGTAAAATAGTAAAATCGTAATGTCCAAATCTCATCTTAAAGGCAGTATTAGGGACATCATCCTCCTTAATCCGCAACTTTTTATACCCTAATTGCAAATTGATCTTGGAGAACATTGTCGCACCCTTCATTTGATCGAACAGATCATCAATTCTCGGCAAGGGATACTGATGCTTGATCGTGGCCTTGTTCAGTTGACGGTAGTCGATGCAAATCCTCCATGATCCATCCTTCTTTCATATGAAAATAACCGGTGCACCCCACGGTGACACACTAGGATGTATCAGTCCTAGGTCCAGCAACTCCTTCAGTTGCATTTTCAACTCTTGCAACTCCGGGGTCGACATCCGATAAGGCGTTCTTCCTATCAGTTCAGTCCCCGGTTTTAGGTCTATGGTAAACTCCAACTCTCTCTCTAGCGACATCCCAGGTATCTCCTCCGGAAACACATCCATAAACTCTATCACCACCGAAAGGTGTTCTAGACCTTCCACTACTCCCTTCTCGTTTAACACAAGGATCGCATAAAGCTTGCACCCCTTGCGCATACTCTTTTGTAGCTATAAGGAAGAAATGAACCTTAGGGAAACTCCCTGGTTCCATCCTACAATCACACGCCTCTGTCCCTCGTCATCGACCAAGCTCAACCATTTTTTCTTACAGTTGAGTATCGCCTCATGCGACTCCAACCAGTCCATACCAATCACGACATCATAAGATCCTAATATTGTGACGTACAGGTTGGCCCTCGTGAAAAACCCTCCCAGGTTAAGGGCACAACCCGTAACCTTTCCTCCAACCTTCTCTTTGGCTCCCGAATCCATCTCTACAAAGCTAAACTCGTCTGATTTGACTACCTTTACCTTAATCCTTTTTAGCGTCACACCAGAAATAAAACTCTCGGTAGCACTGGGATCTATCAAAACACCAAGGGTCTGGTCAACGACGGTACCTTTCATCTCAAGCACAGTCGACTGGTGCTCTGCCTGGTATTTATTCACCGCTGCATGAATCCGATGGGCCTTGCCCATATCTCCCACTGTAGTGGGTCCGGTTGATTTGGACACTCTGGTCCTCTCCACAGGACAGTCGCGTTGGTAGTGTGGCGCCACACACGTCCAACACCCCTTCTTTGGCCCAGTAGTCCTGGTACCTGAAGTAGAAGATGACGGCCCACTGGCCTAGAACCCTCGTTTGTTCTGCTGAACAGGCCTAAACTGTTGTTGTTGTGGGCGACGTTGCAGCTAATGTTGTGGTCCCTACTAACGTATCTGTGGCTGAGGCGGTGGTCGTCGGGGTGTGGTAAAAGTGGATCCCCTCTGGAAGCCACGATATCCTGGCATATGTCTCGTTGATGTCTGGTGCTACTCTGTTCCAGATGAAACCTGCCCTGCAGGTCTCGCTGGAGTCCTAGTCTGACCCCCACTGATAAGCTCCTCCTCTGCTATGAGGGCCTTCTGGATGGCACCGTGCAAGGTTTGAGGCATCAAAATCCTAACCTTTGCACGTAGGCTGCTGTTAAGGATAAACACGAACCTGTTGACCTTAAGTTTTCCCGTGTTAAGGTGCAGAGCATACCAGAGAAGCTCCATAAAACGGGCCTTGTACTTGGGCACCGTACGACCTCCCTGTCGTAAGGCATTGAACTCATTGAGCTGACGCTCAATGAATTCCTCTGAAAGGTACCTCTCTCGGAACTGTTCCTTGAAAATTTCCCATGACACGTCTTCAACAACCATATTCAGCTGCGGTAGGAATGTCTTCCACCATAGAAGAGCGCTCCCCTTCAGTTGAAATACTGCCATGCGGACCTACATGTTGGAGGTATAATCAGGAACCAAATAACTCAAGAAATTTGACCTTCTCAAGTTCACGGTGTATGCTACTAGTAACGACTGTTGTGCGCAGTGGATCCTCAGCGGGTGCCGGCGCCCTGGCCTCATCTCTGTCCAAACGACTGATCAGTGCCTTGGACATGTGCTGAAAGTATCTCATCATTCCAATTACATCACCAACTGCTATCTGCTCCTACCCAAGAACCTGCTTGTCTCCCTAGGGGTTCGACCGCTCAGGTGTGGATGCTACTGGAGGTGTCACGCCTCCTCCCCTAGCACCCTGTCGTCTGCCTCCACGGTGTCCTCTAACCATGATTACCTACACTCACACAAGTCAACTCAATTAGCAATAGTATAATCAAATCATAACAATGAAAGCCTTAGCGATCCCAAGTCGTGGATTGAACCCGCTTTGATACCATATGTAACGATCTCCTCGTTACGCCGACAAACCTCTTATAACAAGTCCAACATTTTTTTTGTGTGTGCGTGTATACAAGGGTAACAAGACATTATACTATGCACCACCACATGACGACGCATCATGATGCATGCAACTGTGATATCAACATAAAGATATAAGACACACATCAACATCTGCCAGTAAAGAACAACAATCAACCGACCAAATAAAAGGACTGACTACCTACCTGTCCTACCCTACAATGGTTAGGACCTCCAAGACACATAAGCAACGCTCAAGCCCAAGTTCCCATCGATTTTAACCATTTAAGGTCTCAGGGCTGGCGACTGTTCTGAGGAACATGCAGGTGTCTACATCCCGCCCGACACAAAGTCTCAATTATACTTTAATTCATTTTGAATAGTGAACTCACTATATTTTGACCTAGTCACAACCTAGTTACCTTTAATGATTTGATGGAAATAAAAATAAAATTAGTAAATTCTAACTAACTATGCAATATACGAGTGGAGTCCTAATCTATGATTCCTAGCCAAGATAAAGAAAAACACAATGGATATGAAATATATTGATATAAATGAAGTAATAACCATGAAATAGTTCAAAGTGTTACACATACACGAATCCCATATAGCTTAATGTAAATGAAATATAGCTTATCATTATAATAGAAATCTAGAACTTCATATCCATTTGTTGAAACCATTTTAAAGATCAAGTAACATAGCATTAATAGAACAAGATTAGTCCCAAGTATATTGACCCAATCTCACAAGAATTCAATAATGCCTGAGAGCGAGAAAATTTTAAGCTACCATAGATACACATAATCAGTTTCTCCAAAAGTGGACAAGAGTTTTTTTTTCTCATTAAAAATATGGAAAAAAAAATCCAAACTGTTCAGTTCCGAGAATCCTATTTTACATTGTCTATATTCATATTTATACATAAAAATAAGTAACTGCAAGAAATTGGATTGATTCTTTTGCTAATTTCTTGAACTTTTGATTTCGATTAATTAATGATTGAACTTTGGCTTTGTCCTTGTCATTGAAGGCTTCCAAGCTTCAACCATGGCATTGATATAATTTGTTTGTAGAAATTGATGTTGATTGAGGGGACCTCAAAGAAAGGCAACATTCCTCTTCAACTTCTTAATATATTTTTCCACTTTCAACAAAGTGGATTTAAGAGTAAAACTATTCCTTGAAGGGACTTTCATGTATTCCTTCAACTATTTTATGGTAATTATACAAACAAAAGAAGAAAGTATCAATCATGAGAGATAGTATGATCTGATTCCTTTAGTAGTTGATCTCATTTGAAGAAGTCATTCATAGAACCTAAGGTAGGTAAATTGAAATTTGATATTACTCTTTTAAGCATGCCATATTTTAGTGGTTCCATCAATTTAAGAATCCATATTTTCACAAGCTTATTGAGCCAAAATGGCAGTTGCGCTAATTAACCCCTTTTCCTTTTTATTAATAATTTAATATCTTTTACACTTTAGACTAAGGGCTTCTAAAGAATAAGGCCCCCGATTTATTGCGCGCCCCTTAGAATCATCGCGAGCCACTGTCGCAGTCTGCCCTCACGGCATCGTGGGTCCTCTTGAACTAGGTAATCATTAACTTACAGTTCAAGCCATGACCGGAGTGCTAGTAGGTTGTGGTAGGGCTATTGTCCACACCTCTCCCTCAACCTCTCTAGTAGTCATGTGTGGCCCCTTTGCTCCATAGGTGAGTCTAGTCGGCAAGCTTTCATCAGCCTGCATCATCAACAATCATGTCAAACATGTCCACATCATATCATCTAATCAAAGGTACTAAAATTACAGTTAAATAATCAAACCCCAATAGCACACTCCCTGACTTGATCTGGAGTCCAAGGGGTTCTGTCGATGCCTCTGCATCCTCAAGATCCAAAACCCTACATACTTAGTAAAATCGAGTCAATAGCACCTGTCTATGTCAATGCAGTAAACATCATATCATCTATCATAACGCATCATAATCAAGGACAAATGTTTTAATATCATAATAGTCTAGATCACTTGCAAGCAAGTGTCCTCAAAGATTAATTTTTCTTAATGCGCCAGAGCGGGATGTTACATACACCCACTCTTGGTCTAAACTTCGTCCAGAACTTTCATAGTATAAATGTCGAAATAAACGTATCACAGTATCATAAGTCTATCTATCAAACAAAGATGGAAACTATTGGTGCATATCATGTGCATCCTCCCAGGTCACCAAGTGCGGACTATAATTGTCCCACTGGACCTTGACTTGATCTACCATTCGACGTTGTAACTGTTGAACATGATGATCTAAGATGCGGACCAGCTCAGCCGTGAGCTCTCCCTCATCTGATACCTACAAGGAACTCATGTCAATTACATGTGTAGCATCACTAATATAATGTCTCAAAACAGATACATGAAAAACATCGTGCATACGCCTCAAAGAATCAGGCAAGGCTAGTCGATAGGCCACGGGCCCCTTTCTCTCCACAATCTTGAAAGGTCCCATGAACCTAGGAGAGAGTTTAGCTCCCTTTCCAAACTTGATCGAATGCTTATGCAGTTTAACCTGCAGGAAAACTCGATCGTCGACCTCGTAACTACGGTCGACTCAGTGCGCATTAGCATAACTCTTCTGTTGATCCTGTGCTTCTTTAATCCTTTGTCTTATGGTTTGCATTTGCTCTTCCATTTCTTGGATCACTTTTGGTCCCACCAGGACCCTATACTCAAGCCAATCCCAACTCAAGGGCGTCTGACACGGTTGCCCGTAAAGAAACTCGAAAGCGCCATCTTAATGGTGCTCTGGTAACTGTTGTTTTAAGTGAACCCCATTAGTGGCAAGAATTCCTCCCAACGCTTTTGTTGGTCCATCACGTACATGCGCAACATGTCCTCCAAGGCTTGGTTCATTCGCTCGGTCTGTCCGTCAGTCTTTGGGTGATACGCAATACGAAAGTTAAGTTGGCTTCCCAAGGCCTCTTGGAAACTCATCCAAAATCGTCCAGTAAACACTGATCCTCGATCGAATATAATCCTCTTAGGCATGCCATGCAGCCTCACAATCTCACTGATGAAAAATCTAGCTATGTCAGGTGCCTGATACATCGTACGCACAGGAATAAAGTGACCACTCTTTGTCAGAGTGTCAACTACTAAAAATATTGAGTCATGTCTCATTTCCATCAGTGGCAATCCAACAATAAAATCCATCGAAATAATCTCCCATTTCGATTCTTGAATGGAATGTGGTTGAAGTAATCCTGTTGGGTGTCTATGTTCAGCCTTTACCTGCTGACACTCTAGACATCTGGCCACATAGTTGACTATGTTGGCCTTCATTCCCTTCCAGAAGAATAAGGGTTTAAGGTCTGCCCTCATCTTCGTGACCCCCGGGTGAGCCATGTAAACTACTCTATGAGCCTCGCTCAGGATCAAAAACCTCAACTCGTCGTTTGGCGGTACGTAAATCCGAATTTTAAACGTCAATAAACCATCTCTATCAAATTAAAATCCCTCGTATCATGGTACCATCATTTTGTTTTGTCCGATAAAACCCTCGACCCCTTTGTACTAATCATTGTCATGTTGTAAAGTGAGGATCTTCTCACGTAGATTCGTCTGAAGAGGAAACACCAAAAAGATGTGTTGTCTCCAACTCAAAGCATCTGCCACTAGGTTCAATGTTCCCTTTATGTAAGTAATCTTAAAGTCGTACTCGTTAAGCAATTCCGACCAATGTCGTTGTCGTGCGTTTAGGTTGCTCTGTATAAAAAGGTGTTGTAGTCCACAATGATCAGTTGTTAGTTCAAATTTTCGTCCAACAAGGTAGTGTCTCCAAACTTTCAAGGCATATACGATGGCTAATAACTCCAAATCGTGCGTCACGTATTTCTCCTCGTGCCTTCTCAGTTTACTCAAAATGTAAGCAATCACTCGTCCGTCTTGCATCAAGACTCCACCTAAACCTTACTTGGATGCGTCTGTACATACCAAGAATTCTACGTCCATGTCAAGAACCTTTAGTATCGGCGCTGTTGTCAACAACTCCTTAAGCCTCCGAAATGATTCTGTGCATTTCTCGGTCCAAATAAACTTCTTGTTTTTCTTCTGCAATTCCATGATCCGATTTGCTATCTTTGAAAATCCCTTGACAAACCGTCGATAGTATCCTGCTAAACCCATAAAGCTACGCACTTCTATGACATTTGTTGGCACAGGCCATTCCATAATAGCCTCGACCTTGGCTGGATCCACGGCAATAGCTTTGCCGGAGATGACATGCCCTAAGTAGTGAATCCTCGATTAATAAAAAGAGCATTTGGACAACTTCCCATACAATTTGTGCCCTTGCAGACACTGTAGTACCAAGTGCAAGTGCTCGTCATGCTCCTTAGTCGTACGAGAGTAAATCAAGATATTGTCAATGAATACTTGGAGAAACTTGTCCAAGTATTCGCGGAACACCCCATTCATCAAACTCATAAATACCCCTGGGGCGTTTGTCAGTCCAAACGGTAAAACAATAAACTCGTAATGTCAAAATATCATCTTAAAGGCGGTCTTAGGAACGTCATCTTCCTTAATCCGCAACTGGTGATACCCTGATCGTAAATCTATCCTTGAAAACACCGTCGCACCCTTCATTTGATCGAACAGATCATCAATTCTCGGAAAGGGATACTAATTCTTGATCATGTCCCTATTCAGTTGACGGTAGTCGATGCAAAGCCTCCATGATCCATCCTTCTTTCGTATGAAAATAACTAGTGCACCCCACGGTGACACATGAGGATGTATCAGTCCCAGGTCCAGCAACTCCTTCAGTTGCATTTTCAACTCTTGTAACTCCGGGGTCGACATCCCATAAGGCGTTCTTGCTATCGGTTCAGTCCCCGGTTTTAGGTATGTGGTAAACTCCAACTCTCTCTCTGGCGGCATCCCAGGTAACTCCTCCGAAAACACGTCTGCAAAATCTTTCACCCCCGGAAGGTGTTCTAGACCTTCTGCTACTCCCTTCTCGTTTAATGCAAGGATCACATAAAGCTTGCACTCCTTGCGCATACTCTTCCGTAGCTATAAGGAAGAAATGAACCTTAGGGAAACTCCCTGGCTCCGGCCTACAATAACATGCCTCTGTCCCTCATCATCGACAAAGCTCAACCGTTTTTTCTTACAGTTGAGTATCGCCTCATGCAACTCCAACCAGTCCATACCAATCAAGACATCATAAGATCCTAATATCGTGACGTACAGGTTGGTTCTTATGACAAACTCTCTCAGGTTAAGGGCACATCCCGTAACCTTTCCTCCAAGCTTCTGTTTAGCTCCCGAAGCCATCTCTACAAAGCTAAACTCATCCTGTTCGACTGCCTTTACCTTAATCCTTTTTAGCACCGCACCAGAAATGAAACTCTCTATAGCACTAGGATCTATCAAAACACTAAGGGTCTGGTCAGCGACAATACCTGTCGTCTCAAGCACAAACGACTGGTGCTCTGCCTGGTGGTTATTCACCGCTGCATGAATTCGATAGGCCTTGCCCATATCTCCCACTGTACTTGGTCCGGCTGATCCAGACGCTCTGGTCCTCTCCACAGGACAGTCTCACTAGTAGTGTGGCTCCCCAGCGGCCTGGAACCCTGGTCTGTTCTGTTGAATAGGCCTAAGTTGTTGTTGTTGTGGGAAATGTTGCTGCTGATGTTGTGGTCCCTGATAAGGTATCCGCGGCTGAGGTGGTGGTCGCTAGGGTGTGGTGAAAGTGGATCCCCTATGGAAGCTATGATATCCTGGCGTATGTCTCGTTGGTGTCTGGTGTTGTTGTGTTCTAGATGAAACCTGCCCTACTGGTCTCGCTGGAGTCCTGGTCTAACCCCTACTGATAAGCTCCTCCTCTGCTATGAGGGCCTTTTGGAGGGCATCATGCAAGGTTTGAGGCATCAAAATCCTAACCTTTGCATGCAGGCTGTCATCCAAGCCAAACACGAACCTGTTGACCTTAAGTTTTCCTGTGTTAAGGTGCGGAGCATACCATAGCAGCTCCATAAAATGGGCCTCCTACTCGGGCACCGTACGACCTCCCTGTCGTAAGGCATTCAACTCATTGAGCTGAAGCTCAATGAATTCCTCTGAAAGGTACCTCTCTTGAAACTGTTCCTCGAACAGTTCCCATGACACGTTTTCAACAGCCATGTTTAGCTGTGGCAGGAGTGTCTTCCACCATAGAAGAGTGCTCCCCTTCAGTTGAAAGACCGCCATGTGGACCTTCATGTTGGAGGTATAATCGCAAAATGCGAAGCACATTGCCATGTTCTCCAACCATGCCTTGGTGGCTACGTCGTCCGAGGCACCAAAGAACCCGAGAAATTTGACCTTCTCAATTTCATGGTGAATGCTACCAGTAACGGCCAGTGCGTGCAGTGAAACATCAATGGGTGTCGGCGCCCTGGCCTCATCTCTATCCAAATGGCTGATCAGTGCCTCATACATGCACTTAAACGATCTCATCATTGCAATTACATCACCAACTGCTATCTGCTCCTGCCTGAGAACCTTCTCATCTCCCTAGGGGTTAGACCCCTCAGGTGTGGATGCTACTGGATGCGTCGTTCCTCCTCCCCTAGCACCCCGTCATCTTCCTCCACGACGTCCTCTAACCATGATTACCTACACGCACACAAGTCAACTCAATTAGCAATAGTATAATAAAATAATAACAATGAAAGTCATAGTGATCCCAATTCATGGGTTGAACCCGCTCTGATACCATATGTAACGACCTCCTCGTTACGTCGAGAAACCTCTTATAAAAAGTGCAAAAAAAAAAATTGTGTGTGCGTGTGTAAAAGGGTAACAAGACATTATATTCTGCGATGCCACATGACGACGCATCATGACACATGCAACTACGATATCAACATAAAGATCTAAGACCCACTTCAACATCTACCAGTAAAGAACAACAATCAACCGACCAAATAAAAAGACTGACTACCCGCCCATCCTACCCTGCAATGGTTAGGACTTCCAAGACACATAAGCAATGCTCAAGCCCAGGTTCCCATCGATTTTAACCATTTAATGTCTCAGGGCTGGCGACTGTTCTGAGGAACATGTAGGTGTCTACATCCTTCCCGACACAAAGTCTCAATTATACTTTAATTCATTTGGAATAGTGAACTCACTAGATTTTGACCTAGTCACAACCTAGTTACCTTTAATGATTTGATGGAAATAAAAATAAAATTATTAAATTCTAACTAACTATGCAATATACGAGTGGATTCCTAATCTATGATTCCTAGCCAAGATAAAGAAAAACACAATGGATATGAAATATATTGATATAAATGAAGTAATAACCATGAAATAGTTCAAAGTGTTACACATACACAAATCCCATATAGCTTAATGTAAATGAAATATAGCTTATCATTATAATAGAAATCTAGAACTTCATATCCATTTGTTGAAACCATTTTAAAGATCAAGTAACATAGCATTAATAAAACAAGATTACTCCCAAGTATATTGACCCAATCTCACAAGAATTCAATAATGCATGAGAGCGAGAAAATTTTAAGCTACCATAGATACACATAATCAGTTTCTCCAAAAGTGGCCAAGAGTTTTTTTTTCCTCATTAAAAATATGAAAACAAAATCCAAATAGTTCAGTTCCGAGAATCCTATTTTACATTGTCTATATTCATATTTATACATAAAAAAAAGTAACTGCAAGAAATTGGATTAATTCTTTTGCTAATTTCTTGAACTTTTGATTTCGATTAATTAATGATTGAACTTTGGCGTTGTCCTTGTCATTGAAGGCTTCCAAGCCTCAACCATGGCATTGATATAATTTGTTTGTAGAAATCGATGTTGATTGAGGGGACCTCAAAGAAAGGAAACATTCCTCTTCAAATTCTTAATATATTTTTCCACTTTCAACAAAGTGGATTTAAGAGTAAAACTATTCCTTGAAGGGACTTTCATGTATTCCCTCAACTATTTTATGGTAATTATAGAAACAAAAGAAGAAAGTATCAATCATGAGAGATAGTATGATCCAATTCCTTTAGTAGTTGATCGCATTTGAAGAAGTCATTCATAGAACCTAAGGTAGATAAATTGCAATTTGATATTACTCTTTTAAACATGCCATATTTTAGTGGTTCCATCAATTTTAGAATCCATATTTTCACAAGCTTATTGAGCCAAAATGGAAGTTGTGCAAATTAAGCCCTTTTCCTTTTTATTAATAATTTAATATCTTTTACACTTTCACAAGTTAATCAATTAAATTCTTCTTTACCCCCCCTTTTTTTTTCCACATTTTATTTAAGTTCTTACTCTCTTCATTTTACCCAAAAATTCATGAAGTCCACGATTATTAATTAAGTGGTTTTTATTTTAAAATTTATTATTATTATTTTTTTTTTAGAGAGATATTTTCTTACGGGTAGACAAAATTTCACCCCTAGCGAAGATTTAGACTTAGGACTTAGATTCTAAACTGGGCGACATTTTAATTAGGGAAGTTGTTTTAAAATTTCTTAATGAGATATTAGTCTTACGACCATCTAGGTTCGTTCCTTTAACATCATCAACGCGACATGCCTTTCAGGACACACTACGTGCTCCAAGGGTGCCACTCGCCTCTAGTGTTTCTTTTGTGTGACGTTCCCTTCAGGACGCGCCATTTGCTCCAAGGGTGCCACTCGCCTCTTGACTGATTGGTAGGCATCAATAACCCCTGGAGTCAACACTCTGCCAGGTGAACTTGTGGGACACTAAGGGCTTATAAGGAATAAGGCCCCCGCCTTATTGCGCACCCCTTAGAATCATCGAGAGTGATTTTCGCAGTCTACCCTCGCAACATCGTGGGTTCTCTCGAACTAGGTAATCGTTAACCTACATTTCGAGCCATGGCGGTAGTGCTAGTAGGTTGTGGCAAGGCTATTGTCCACACCTCTCCCTCAACCTCTCTAGTAGTCGTGTGTGGCCCTTTTACTCCATATGTGAGTCTATTCGGAAAGCTTTTGTTAGCTTGCATCATCAACAATCATGTTAGACATGTCCACATCATATCATCTAATCAAAGGTACTAAAATTACAGTTAAACAATCAAACCCCAATAGCACACTCCCTGATTTGATCTGGAGTCCAAGGGGTTCCGTCGATGCCTCTACATCCTCAAGGTCTAAAACCCTGCATACTTAGTAAAACCGAGTCAATAGCACCTGTCTATGTTAATGTAGTAAACATCATATCATCTATCATAACAAATCATAATCAAGGACAAATGTTTTAATATCATAATAGTCTGGATAACTTGCGAGCAAGTGTCCTCAAAGAATAATTTTTCTTAGTGCGCCAGAGAGGGATGTTACATACACCCCCTCTTGGTCTAAACTTCGTCCCGAAGTTTCATAGTATAAATGTCGAAATATACGTATCATAGTATCATAAGTCTATCTATCAAATAAATATGGAAACTGCTAGCACATATCATATGCGTCCTCCCAGGTCACTGAGTGTAGACTATAATTGTCCCACTAGACCTTGACTTGATCTACCGTTCGACATCGTAACTGTCGAACACGATGATCTAATATGCGGATCGGCTCAGCCGTGAGCGCTCCTTGTCTGATACCTGCAAGGAACTCATGTCAATCACATGTGTAGGATCACTAATATAATGTCTCAAAATAGATACATGAAAAACATCGTGCATATGCCTCAAAGAATCAAGCAAGGCTAGTTGATAGACCATGGACCCCTTTCTCTCCACAATATTGAAAGGTCCCATGAACCTAGGAGAGAGTTTAGCTCCATTTCCAAACTTGATCGAACTCTTATGCGGTTTATCCCACAGGAAGACTCAATCGTCGACCTTGAAACTATGGTCGACTCGGTGCGCATCAACATAACTCTTATGTCGGTCCTACACTTCTTTAATCATTTGTCTTATGGTTTGCATTTGCTCTTCCATTTCTTGGATCACTTCTGGTCCCACCAGGACCCTATCCTCAAGCCGATCCCAACTCAAGGGCGTCCGACACGGTCGTCGGTAAAGAAACTCGAAAGGCGCCATCTTAATGGTGCTCTAGTAACCGTTGTTGTAAGCGAACTCCACTAGTGGAAAGAATTCCTCCCAATGCTTTTGTTGGTCCATCACGTACATGCGCAACATGTCCTCCAAGGTTTGGTTCATTCTCTCGGTCTGTCTGTCAGTCCTTGGGTGATACACAGTACGAAAATTAAGTTGGGTTTCCAAGGCCTCTTGGAAACTCTTCCAAAATCGTCCAGTAAACACCGATCCTCGATCGAATATAATCCTCTTAGGCACACCATGCAACCTCACAATCTCACTGATGAAAACTCTAGCTATGTCAGGTGCCTGATACATCGTATGCATAGGAATAAAGTAATCACTCTTCGTCAGAGTGTCTACTACTACAAAAATTGAGTCATGTCTCATTGCCGTCAGTGGCAATCCAACAATAAAATCCATCGAAATAACCTCCCATTTCAATTCCGGAATGGCATGTGGTTGAAGTAATCCTGCTGGGTGTCTATGTTCAGCCTTTACATGCTGACACTCTAGACATTTGGCCACATAGTTGACTATGTCGGCCTTGATTCCCTTCCAGAAGAATAAGGGTTTAAGGTCTGCCCTCATCTTCGTGAACCCTGGGTGAGCCATGTAAACTTCTCTATGAGCCTCGCTCAGGATCAACATCCTCAACTCGTCGTTTGGTGGTATGTAAATCCAACTTTTAAACTTCAATAAACCATCGCTACTAAATGAAAATCCCTTGTATCATGGTACCATCATTTTGTTTTGTCCGATAAAACCCTCGACCTCTATGTACCAGTCATCGTCACGCTGTAAAGTGACAATCTTCTCATGTAGATTCATCTGAAGAGGCAACACCGAAAAGATGCATGGTCTCCGACTCAAAGCATCCGCCACTCGGTTCACTATTCCCTTTATGTAAGTAATCTCAAAGTCGTACTCGCTAAGAAATTCCGACCAACGTCGTTGTCGTGCATTCAGGTCACTTTGCGTAAAAAGGTGTTGTAGTCCACAATGATCAGTCTTTAGTTCAAATTTTCATCCAACAAGGTAGTGTCTAAAAACCTTGAAGGCATATACGATGGCTAATAACTCCAAATCGTGCATCGCGTAGTTCTCCTCATGCCTTCTCAGTTTCCTCGAAATGTGAGAAATCACTCGTCCGTCTTGCATCAAGACTCCGCCTAAACCTTCCTTTAATGCATCTGTGAATACCAAGAATTCCACATCCATGTCAGGGACCTTTAGTATCGGCACTATCGTCAACAACTCTTTAAGCCTCTGAAATGCTTCCGCACATATCTCTGTCCAAACAAACTTCTAGTTTTTCTTCTGCATTTCCATGATCCGATTTGCTATCTTTGAAAATACCTCGACAAATCATCGATAGTATCATGCTAAACCCATTAAGCTATGCACTTCCGTGACATTCATTGGCGCAGGCCATTCCATAATAGACTCGACCTTGGCTGGATCCACGGTGATACCTTCGTCGGAGATGACATGCCCTAAGTAGTGAATCCTTGATTGATAAAAAGAGAATTTGGACAACTTCTCGTACAATTTGTGCCCTCGCAGACAATGTAGTACCAAGCACAAGCGCTCTTCATGCTCCTCAGTCATATGAGATTAAATCAAGATATCATCAATGAATACTTGGATGAACTTGTCCAAGTATTCACGGAACACCCCATTCATCAAACTCATAAATACCCCTATGGCATTTGTCAGTCCAAACGATAAAATAGTAAACTCGTAATGTCTAAATCCCATCTTAAAGGTGGTGTTAGGGACATCATCCTCATTAATCTTGGAGAACATTGTCGCACCCTTCATTTGATCGAATAGATCATCAATTCTCGGCAAGGGATACGGATTCTTGATCGTGGCCTTATTCAGTTGACGGTAGTCGATGCAAAGCCTCCACAATCCATCCTTCTTTCATATGAAAATAACCGGTGCACCCCATGGTGACACACTAGGACGTATCAGTCCCAGGTCCAACAACTCCTTCAGTTTCATTTTCAACTCTTCTAATTCTGGGATCGACATCCGATAAGGCGTTCTTGCTATCGGTTCAGTCCCTAGTTTTAGGTCTATGGTAAACTCCAACTCTGACTATAGCAGCATCCCAGGTAACTCCTATGGAAACACGTCCGCAAACTCTCTCACCACCGGAACGTGTTCTAGACCTTCTGCTACTCCCTTCTCATTTAACGCAAGGATTGCATAAAGCTTGCACCCATTGTGCATACTCTTCTGTAGCTGTAAGGAAGAAATGAAGCTTATGAAAACTCCCTGGTTCTGGCTTACAATCACACGCCTCTGTCCCTCATCATCGACCAAGATCAACCGTTTTGTCTTACAGTTGAGTATCGCCTCTTACGACTCCAACCAGTCCATACCAATCACGACATCATAAGATCCTAATACCGTGACGTCCAGGTTGGCCCTCGTGAAAAACTCTCCCAGGCTAAGGGCACAACCTGTAACCTTTCCTCCAACCTTATGTTTGGCTCCCGAAGCCATCTCTATGAAGGTAAACTAATCCTGTTCGACTGTCTTTACCTTAATCCTTTTTAGCGACACACCAAAAATGAAACTCTCTGTAGCATCGGGATCTATCAAAACACTAAGGGTCTAGTCAGTGATGGTACCTGTCGTCTCGAGCACATTCGACTGGTTCTCTTCCTGGCGGCTATTCACCGCTGCATGAATCTGATGGAACTTGCCCATATCTCCCATTGTAGTGGATTTGGCTAATCCGGACACTCTGGTCCTCTCCACAGGACAGTCGTGCTGGTAGTGTGGCTTCCCACATGTCCAACACCCCTTCTTCGGCCTAGTAGTCCTGGTACCTGAAGTAGAAGATGACGGCCCACCGGCCTAGAGCCGTGGTTTGTTTTGCTGAACAGGCCTAAACTGTTGTTGTTGTGGGCGACACTGTTGTTGATGCTGTGGTCCCTGATAAGGTATCCGCGGCTAAGGCGGTGGTCGCCGGGGTGTGGTGAAAGTGGATCCCCTCTAGAGGCCATGATATCCTGGCGTATGTCTCACTGGTGTCTGGTGCTACTGTGTTCTAGATAAAACCTGCCCTGCTGGTCTCGCTGGAGTCCTGGTCTGACCCCCACTGATAAGCTCATCCTCTACTATGAGGGCCTTCTCGACGGCATCGTGCAAGGTTTGAGGCATCAAAATCCTAACCTTTGCACGCAGGCTACCATTAAGTCCAAACACGAACCTGTTGACCTTAAGTTTTCCCGTGTTAAGGTGCGTAGCATACCGGAGCAGCTCCATAAAACAGGCCTCGTACTCGGGCAGTGTATGACCTCCCTGTCGTAAGGCATTGAAGTCATTGAGGTAACGCTCAATGAATTCCTCTGAAAAGTACCTCTCTCGAAACCGTTCCTCGAACAGCTCCCATGATACGTCTTCAACATCCATGTTCAGCTACAGTAGGAGCGTCTTCCACCATAGAAGAGCGCCCCCCTTCAGTTGAAAGACCGCCCAACGGACCTTCATGTTGGAGGTATAATCGCGAAGTGTGAAGCACATCACCATGTTCTCCAACCATGCCTCGGTGGCTGCGCTGTCCGGGGCACCAAAGAACTCAGGAAATTTGAACTTCTCAAGTTCATGGTGAATGCTACCAGTAATGGTTGGTGCATGCGGTGGAACCTTAGCGTGTGTCGGCACCCTGGCCTCATCTCTATCCAAACGGCTGATCAATGACTCAGACATGCGCTGAAAGGATCTCATCATTCCAATTACATTGCCAACTGTTATCTGCGCCTACCCGAGAACCTGCTCGTCTCCCTGGGGGTTAGACCCCTCAGGTGTGGATGCTACTGGAGGCGTCGAGCCTCCTTCCCTAGCACCTCGTCGTCTGCCTCCATGGCATCCTCTAACCATGATTACCTGCACGCACACAAGTCAACTCAATTAGCAACAGTATAATAAAATCATAACAATGAAAGTCGTAGCGATCCCAAGTCGCGGGTTCAACCCGCTCTGATACCATATGTAATGACCTCCTCGTTACACCGACAAACCTCTTATAACAAGTGCAAAAAAAAAAATTGTGTGTGCGTGTGTACAAGGGTAACAAGACATTATACTCTGCGTTGCCACATGATGACACATCATGACGCATGCAACTACGATATCAACATAAAGATCTAAGATGCACATCAACATCTGCCAGTAAAGAACAACAATCAACCGTCCAAATAAAAAGAATGACTACCCGCCCATCCTACCCTGCAATGGTTAGGACCTCAAAGACACATAAGCAACGCTCAAGCCCAGGTTCCCATTGATTTTAACCATTTAAGGTCTCAGGGATGGCGACTGTTCTGAGGAACATGGAGGTGTCTACATCCCGCTTGACACAAAGTCTCAATTATACTTTAATTCATTTGGAATAGTGAACTCACTAGACTTTGAGCTAGTCACAACCTAGTTACCTTTAATGATTTGATGGAAATTAAAATAAAATTATTAAATTCTAACTAACTATGCAATATACGAGTGGAGTCCTAATCTATGATTCCTAGCCAAGATAAAGAAAAACACAATGGATATGAAATATATTGATATAAATGAAGTAATAACCATGAAATAGTTCAAAGTGTTACACATACACAAATACCATATAGCTTAATGTAAATGAAATATAGCTTATCATTATAATAGAAAGCTAGAACTTCATATCCATTTGTTGAAACCATTTTAAAGATCAAGTAACATAGCATTAATAGAACAAGATTAGTCACAAGTATATTGACCCAATCTGACAAGAATTCAATAATGCATGAGAGCGAGAAAATTTTAAGCTACCATAGATACACATAATCAGTTTCTCCAAAAGTGGCCAAGAGTTTTTTTTTTCTCATTAAAAATATGAAAAAAAAATCCAAACAGTTCAGTTCCGAGAATCCTATTTTACATTGCCTATATTCATATTTATACATAAAAATAAGTAACTGCAAGAAATTGGATTGATTCTTTTGCTAATTTCTTGAACTTTTGATTTCGATTAATTAATGATTGAACTTTGGCCTTGTCCTTGTCATTGAAGGCTTCCAAGCTTCAACCATGGCATTGATATAATTTGTTTGTAGAAATCGATGTTGATTGAGGGGACCTCAAAGAAAGGCAACATTCCTCCTCAACTTCTTAATATATTTTTCCACTTTCAACAAAGTGGATTTAAGAGTGTTTTCTTAATATAGTTTTGGTCAACAAAGTAAAAAAAAAACTGGAAAAAAATGTTTCCGTGCGAGCTCTGCTATCTGGATTAGGGTTTCGGATTCTAGCCGAACTGCTACGCTCCCAGCCCTGCTGGGGCCATGACTCAAAAGGAAGGAGGGCGGAATGGCGCCTCCTACAGCCAAGCCATTGCAAATGGAAACATCGGCGAGGGGTTTAAGCGGTCGCCCTTTGAGCCGCCGCCAGACTTGCAAGCCACACTTATCATGGAAGGAACCTTCAAGGACCGAGAGATGGACATTGACCCGGAAAACATAGTCGCCCCTACTACAGCACGGATATCTTGGCTCCCTGGCAAATGCATTCCTCAAGCACCACAGGCCCCGAAGTACACAGTCAACTCTCCGCGGATAGAAGAGAAAAACCAGTATATGAGAGACCATGCCCTCGTAGGGAAATTCCTAGGGTTATGGCCATCAGAAAGGGATCTAATCAAATGGATACAGTACTGGTGGAAACCAAAAGGGCACTATGAATTACAACTGGGCTCAAAGGGCTTTTTCACAATCATATTGCACAATCTCGAGGACCGCAATCGTATCTTTGATGGGGGACCATACTTTTTTAACTCAGCCGAACTCTTTTTAAGATTTTGGACCAAGAAGTTCAGCCCTCAAAAGGAAGATTTTTCCCACGCTCCAGTGTGGATCCGACTGTACTCTCTCCCCCAAGAGTTTTGGCTGGAAGAGGTCTTGGCCAGCATAGGCAATACCATTGGAATTTATGTGAAGTCTTCAGAAGCTACCAAACAGAGGCGATACACCTCATATGCACACATTTGTGTATACTTGAATATAGTAGAACCACTGCCGGGAACCATCATCCTCGAGTACCAGGACAAAGACTGGATCCAGACCATCGACTACGAACACATTCCTTTTAGGTGTCGGAAATGCCATGAACATGGGCATCTGTTCAGAGAATTCCCCCTCAATGCGGCTCACAAAGAAGGGAACCCAGAAGACGGGAAAGACAAGGACGGCTTCGTTCAACCAGGAGGGAAAAGAAGACAAGCAGGGCGAAGGCAGCAAAACCAAGTAAGTAAAGATCCCTCTACTAGTAACAAATTTGCAATATTACAAGATCAACCAGAGGACCCTTCAACCAAGATAACTCCTAGTGAGCTTCCTGTGGATAACCCCACCCATTCTAAGGGACAGGAGGAAGATCAGCCATCACAGGGGAAGGAAGTTGATTACCCCCCACAAACCACAGCAGGGGATCTGCAAGATCTCTTGGAAATTGAGGACGGGGACGTCGATATGGAAATAGAAGAGCAAGATCTGGCCGGGGTGGACCTGGAACACCTCGAACACGCCTACAGGCAAATAAAACTATACACTATACCCCGAGACCAATTACGGAAAGTACATAAGATTTTTCTCAACTCCTCCATCGGTTCCTCAACGCGATCCAGTAAGGGCTTGGGGATATAGAGCAGTCAATCAAAGAACCAGAGTAAAACCCAAAAAGATGACAAGAAAAGAGGCCGGAAGTCTACAAACAAACTTATATAGGAAATAGGACACTTTATGTTCAACTCAGGGCAAAACCACCTCATCTCAGACATTTTTCCTCCCCTCCCCACCCCCCCATCATCATGAAGATTATCTCTTGGAATATTAGGGGCCTTAATGGACATAACAAGCAAAAATTGCTATGGGATCTGATCTTTGCAGAGAAACCGGACATATTACTACTTCAGGAAACAAAATGCTCAACTGAAGACATTGATAAGCTACTCCCCTATTGTTGGAAGCAAGGGGAAGCAATGTCAACAGCAGCCACAGGCACAGCTAAAGGACTGGTTGTTATATGGAACCCAACCATAGTGTTGTTAGAGAATTTTATTACCACTAAATGGTTTATTACGGCGGACTATAGGCTTATAGGATCCAATAAACCTGGACACCTAACCAATGTATACGACCCAGCCAACCCAAGGGACAAACATGCCTTCCTCGGGAGTCTGGAATACCTCTCAACATTGACTAGATACAATCGTTGGACCATAGGGGGCGATTACAACCTCATTTGAAATCTGGAGGAGAAAAAAGGGGGCTCAGGGCACCTAGATCAAGACACTAATGACTTCAATAGCCTCAAAGATAAACTCAATTTGATCGACCTAGAAGCTATCAATGGCACCTTCACCTGGACAAATAGAAGAACTGGATCACACCAAATTGCCTGCAAACTTGATCTCTTTCTAATCTCTGATTCCCTTATGCTGGAGGGAATAGCCATGGAGGCAAGTATTCTAAATACTCATGGCTCATATCACTGGCCCATTCAGCTGTGGATGGAAGTGCAGGTGTCACCAGGGAAAAAGCCATTTCGGTTCGAGCAATTTTGGCTCAACCATCCAAACTTCCAAGCTAAGATCCAGGAATGGTGGAGACAGGCGGAGGTTACACATGGCTCCAAGATGTTCAGAATTCAGTAGAAGTTAAAAAACCTTAAACAACTCATCAAAACCTAGAATAAGGAAACCTTTGGAAATATTTTTGATTCCTAAAGGCAGTTGTCAGAGCAGATGAAGATGATTCAAACCCAGATCCGACTGCAAGGGTTAACGGACGAGTTGAAAGTCCAAGAAGCAACAACTGCACAACAATTGGAGGCCAGAAAAGCACGGGAAGAGATTCTGTGGAAGCAGAAATCACACATCCAGTGGCTCAAGGAGGGGGATCGCAACACCAAGTTCTTCCACCGATCTGTCTTGCAACGCCGCCACTCCAATAGAATCACGCACTTAATTTGCACTACCGGTGAGCCTATTCTCTCCCATGAAGACTTGGAAGAAACACTGACAGATTATTATAAAAACCTCCTCATGGAACCCTCTCTGAATAGATCGGAAGCCATAACCAAAATAACGCAACATGTGCCTTCCCTCGTCACCAGGGAGAAAAACTCAACTCTACTTCGGCCCATCACAATTGAGGAGGTAGATCAGGCTCTGCAAGACACTCCAAAAGGAAAGGCACCCGGCCCGGACAGATTTACTAGCAATTTTTTCCACCACTGTTGGCCGATGATCAGGGTAGAGGTCTGGGAAATTATTGAAGACTCTCGTTCTACTGGACAAGTCCTTCAATCTCTCAACGCTACCTTCCTCACTCTCATTCCCAAAGAGGGGCAGGCTCACCATCCTAAGCAGTTCAGACCTATAGCCCTTTGCAATGTCATTTATAAACTTCTAACAAAGGTGATAGCTTGCAGACTTAAACCCATTCTACCTACTATCATCTCCCCGGAACAATCTGGCTATATAGAGGGCAGACAAATCTTGGACAGCGTTATTCTTGCTCATGAGGTGATTCACTCTCTGCAGAAAACTAAATTGACAGGTATGCTCCTCAAATTAAATCTCTCTAAAGCCTTTGATAAGATAAGTTGGGACTATATGAGGGAAATGCTCCTCGCCTTTGGCTTTGACAAACTTTGGGTGACGTGGATCTTGAACCTTACCTCTACTGCTTTCTTCTCTATCCTTTTTAATGATGTCCCCTCTCGTCCCTTCACCCCTTCACAAGGAATTAGACAGGGAGACCCTCTCTCCCACTTCCTTTTCATTATCATGGCAGAAGGTCTCAGTCGAAGCATTCAAGCGGCGGTTGCAAACAACACTCTGGCAGGTCTACCGCTGCATGACATCTCCCCTCCTATTTCACACAGTCAATTTGTCAATGACACACTCCTGATGGGCACCACAATGGTCCGAGAAGAAAACTCCATTCTCCATATCCTCCAGACCTTTTCTGAAGCCTCAGGTCTAGACTGCAACAAAGACAAGTCCCTAATCTTCTTCTTTAATATGCCCCCTCCTGTCCAGTGCCATATCTCTGATATTTTAGGTTTCCAAAGAATCTCCCTTCCATCCAAATACCTTGGCATCCCTTTGATCGATAATGCCCTTCGGAACTCTTCTTGGGAGCATTTGCTCTCTTCTTTTACTAAGAAGCTCTCTTCCTGGACCCTCAGAGTTCTTAACTTTCCAAGCCGTCTTACTCTCCTCCGAGCTGTTCTCCAGGCCCTTCCCACCTACCTATTTTCAGTGTTGGATGCTCCTAAATTTGTACTCTCAACTATTAAAAGCTTACAGAGGAACTTCCTGTGGCAAGGTCTCAACAAAGGAAAGAAAATAGCGCTTGTATGCTGGGACAAACTCTGTTAGCCTAAAGCGCAAGGAGGCCTTTGCCTAGGAGATCCTACCATCATGAACAAATTCCTCAGTTCCAAAATATGGTGGCGATGGCTTAAGAAACCCAAGGACCTCTGGGCACACTTATGGAGGAAGAAATATGCACCCGAGGTAGCAGAAAAAAACCTCGTACGCTGGAATGGTGACACACCTGGGTCTTTAATTTGGGCAGCAGCTAAGCAGAACAGACAGCTTGTCACCCAACATGCCTTCTAGGAAATTAGGAACGGAAAAACAACCTTATTTTGGAAAGATTCCTGGCAACAATGGCCAATTCTGGACCACGAGGACTGGGCTGAGCACATCAGTACCCAAGCCACACAGGCGGGCCTGACAACAGTAGCGGATTACTGGTGGAATGACCCACAAGATAACACTTGGCGGCATTGGCATCTTGACAGGCAAAGCATGAACCTAGATGGCCACGTGGATATGGGCCCCTACCAGAATGAAATGCTCAAACGAAAAATCCCCAAGCTCACTGGAGAGGATATTCTCCGATAGGGATACCAGCCAAGAGGCACATATGGAATAAGAGAAGCTTACCACATCAAGATCCAACCGAACCTCGCACCTACATGGGTTGTTTGGCGCAAGATCTGGAACCTCAGACATTGGCCCAAAATCACTCTCTTCCTCTGGCTCGTGGTCCATTCCAGCATTCTCACCTGGGACAATATTTCCAAAAGAGGCTTTGTGGGGCCTTCCATATGCATACTCTGTCGGGAGGCAGCTGAAACCATGAATCACCTCCTCACTTCTTTCCCGTACACTGTTCAAATCTGGGACCAAAGTGCGCTCGTCATGCACACCTTGGATTGTGTTCGAGACAACATCGTCGACACTATTACTAACTGGAGGGACCAAGTGTTCCGCTCTCCCCTCCTCAATCGTATCTGGAAACTGCTTCCTGGCTTCATCCTCTGGCAGTTTTGGAAGGAAAGAAACAGAAGACTCTTCAAGAACGCTTTCCTCCCGTGGAAACATTGTTGGAATCGTTGTCGCCTCAACATTCTGGAAACTCTCAAACTCCAACCTTGGACCAAAATAGACCTGACCAGCAATCCCTCAGAAATTATGATCCTGAGACACTGGATACCTCTCCCTTCCCCTCACCCCNCCCCTCCCTCTTTGCCCCTTCCCCTACCTTCAGTCCCTCCTCTTGGCCAGCCCCTCCGGTTGACTTCATCAAGCTCAATTTTGATGGGGCCTCCAAAGGCAATCCAGGGGCTGCGGGCTATGGAGCAGTTTTCTGCAATCACCACGGGCACATCATTCTTATTAATGTAGGATCTCTTGGGTACACCACGAACAATGTAGCAGAACTCTGGGCACTCACTCGGGGGCTGCAACTCGCCAAGGAACACAACTTCACTCAGCTAATTGTAGAAGGTGATTCCCAAATCATCGTCAATCTCCTTGGTAGACTTTTAAATGGAGTTGATCCAGACAAAATTTCTCCAAGCTAGAGACTCTTGCATGGGCTAAAGACCATAGTAGAGTCACTGCACCCCAATCAGGTAGTCATAACTGCTCATGTCAGAAGGAGTGTGAATCAGGTAGCAGATGACTTGGCTAATCTAGCGGTTAACTGGGATGGACCGGAAATCCTCTGCAACACCTCCCTCACTCTGGATCACCCTATCCTCCATCAATGTATACGCAAATATGTGGAAGTGGACAAACACCCGGATGGGGTGTTAGGGCCAGCCACCTGGCACATAGAGGAGACACGGAGGAGCCAACAAAGCACCGATCCATGTGCCTGACTCGTGCCAACTGTTGCCGACACCATCCTACATTAAATTGTATTTACGATGATGGGAGGGGAATTTACTTGAGCTCCCTCGACCTCCATTTCACAGAGTGCAATGACTCAGTTTGTTTGTGTTATCATTCCGCAGCTCTGGTCTGGTTCTGCTGGTTTGCTCATGGTGCTTATACCACCCCAGTCTCTCCTTGTCCTCCCCCTTGGTCGTGCAGACCAGTCCCACTTACCAGGCCAAACCATGCCGCGCCAGTGAGTTAGACCACGTCGGGGTTCTCCCTGGCATCCTCAATGACCTCGTGCTTCGGCTTCTCCTCCTAGTTCGCCTTCAACTTTATCCTCGCCGCTCCATATGCCTGACTTAGCCATTCACACTCCCTCCACTGTACCTATTTCGAGCTTCGATTGCCTGGCCATAATTGACACCAGCCCGAAACCTTCTTGGCACCACCTCCAAGTACTCCTTTCCTCCTCCACCACCGAATATTTCCTCCACGAATTCACCCACGGGGATGCCCTTTCATAGTCGACCCGCCCGTAACAAGGAGCCGATGTCCTCTAACCCAGAAGCGGACTTGCTGTGGCGAGAAAACGTTACCATCCTTTATGACTTGGTCTTCGAACTCCATCAGGGAGTGGAGGACCTCCAATTTCGATTACAACATGTGGATGG
>ML795065.1:166980-195631 GCA_009831015.1 Picea engelmannii | reverse complement strand
AAAAATATAATAATTATGTAAAATAAAGATAAATTTAAGGAATTTTAAGGGCCAACAACTTAAAAATTCATTAACATGCATGTTTTTCTTATGCCACCATAGTTACAAAGGTTAACATATTACTATACAGTGAAGAGCTTATGAGCTTAAATCAAAATATAAGCTCAAGTAATCATCGAGATATGATATTAGATAAAGCTTTGAAATGATTAGATAAGATAACAACCCAATAAATTTGATAATATAACTTTATTCATAACCATATGAATAAATAGCATACAATTATTTCCTTGTACTAAAATAGAATGGTATTTGACTTTGCTCCAATTATTTAGGCTTTCTACAATATCCATTTAGCTTTAGCTATATTCTATTTTATTAATATTAGTTGTTACTTAGTCTATGTTGATTTTGTAATTATTATTAGTTGTTACTTAGTCTATGTTGATTTTGTAATTATTATTATTATTTCTACTATGTTTGGATATAAATGAAAAAATTAATAATGAAGAAAGAGATCAATGACTAGTGTGTGATAATATTTCACAGGATGACGACCACATTAATAATTGAATTTACAAATAGTTTTGACCAAACCTTTGATGTATATTTTTACCATGCCCAAAAATTTACCATAAAAACATATAATTACCGTGACCATGAATTTACAATCAAAACATAATTTAATTAGTGATTTAAAAAGGGCCAAAACTCAAAAAAATTGAGTAGTCAACTTCACATGGTATACACATATATGTCATTGTAGTGTTTAAGCTCTAAATTTGCATTCACTATGTGTGCATCCAACTCCACCAGCCTCATGATATGGGATGAGGCATCACCTAAGATTGAATGAGGGGTTCAGATTATTGTTAAAGAGATTGCAACCTCATGGTTGTGGGGTACATACACAAGAGGAAACTTCTCCTAAAATATAGTAAGAGATAGCAGACAAGAGGAAACTTCTCCTAAAATATATTAGGAGATAACATACATGGAGATGGAAGAAAGAGGTTGGACTAGAAAGGAGATATCAAACCAGACTGAATAGTTGGAGATAACAAAGATTGCACGATGGAATGTTGATAATTGTAAATTTTGTTACAAATTTGGTTACAGGATTGTTCGAAAACAAGTATGCGGGAGCATTGCACTTCACATACAATATATGATATCACATGTATTTATTACAATGACATGAATTTAATGGCATCAATGAATAGATGTCATATTTATTTAAGATTAAAACTCCAAATATAGGCTATTTATGTTTGGAAAAAAAATTGCCTTGTGTGCATGTTAGGTGATTAAAACTCAAAACTTAGATATAACCTAAAATTGAAAAAATCTCATTATGTTAGCGCTAGGCCAAAAAACATCGAATTGGTCACATGTGTGATAAAGGTAATTTAAATATTATGAAAAAATAATTATATTGTTAAGAATATATAAAATATTGGAAAATATTGGTGGTGAACCCTGTTGATACCTTGGAAAACCACCTTTGTGCTAATGCTGTTGTTGAGCCATTAAAGGGTTTCTACAACAGGTATGCGAGAGAGCAATAAATCCCCCGTCTCTTTTGTATACGCTAAGCATTTATATTGCGAGAGAGTGAATTTCTATGGGGTATAAGCTGAGCATTGATATTGCGCTCAATCGTTCAAATCAAATCAGACTTGGAAAGAGTCCAAATTACTACTCGGTCAACATCTCTACTGAATCCAGCACTTTACATTAAATTATGATGTGTAATACCAACTTCTATGAGCTGGAAGACGCTGAAATTGTCTAAAATTATATATGTAATCCTTATTACGTCTTTGTCGTGAAAGTGTCGGTCAGAACTCTCTTTATTATGGCGAAGACGTTTACACTACGAAATTTACAGTTGGGATGGTACGTGATGTTCGGTAGATGGCGTCGCCGTCCTCGCCGACCACGCCTCCAATCACTCAATCCACACTTAGGCTACGCACATGCAGAGAGCGGGCCGCCTACAGGACATTTTTACGCGTTTTACTATTTATTTTTAGTTCTCGGATTTTTATTTTCCAATCTCAGTGTTGGGTCAAAAATATACGTGTTTTTGCAGCATTGTTTTATTAAAAAATAACTATTAAACTTTTTTTTTAATGAAAAAGATACTTATATTAGTAAATATAACAGTTTTTTTTTACAAAAACAGACAATTTACTTCCCTCTTACATTATTGCTGTAAACAAAATAGTCTTCATCAAAACAAATCAATCCTTCCTCAAACAAAACTGGTGGTATAATTGTTTTCAACAAAACAGTTATTTATCAAACATTGTATATGTAAGTGCTTTTACAACAGATAATGACTTTTGTTTTTACTTATCATCTTTAAAAAAACAAAGTTTTAAGATCTTCTTCTTTGCTGCATAATTATATTAGTTATTCTTTCAAATCTCTCTATTTGCTTTCATGTATCCACGGTATAGTATATCTCATTTTTTTCTATCTATATTGCTTGCTTTGATAGTTGATCCCCTTCCTCATTGTATTCTCTATATATGTGTTGTGTTTTTAGTTGTTGAAGTTTTCCCCTCAACACTCAATTTTTTGTCATCCAAGGCTAAAAAGTAACCACCTGTAAATTGTTTTCATGAGAAAACCAGTCAATAATAATCTTCGAGTGACCAACTAGTGGTAATATTTTTACCTTTTTGAAACAAGCAAAGTATAAGATACACCATAGGGCTAAAAGTTTCCCCTTGGTATTTGTTCCTGTACCACAATTCATCTTAATGCTAAAAGTACCAAAATTTGGACATTTTAATATAGCACCAGCCCCACATTTTTTGCCCTTACATTGTGAGGCACCATAAAAAAACCAACTTCCAGATTTCAGTCTAACCAGGGAGGCCTAGCGATCCTGATATGTTATACAGTTTGTGTATATTTGTTTTCGCCCAAGTCCTGTATAATTTTGTTGCAAACCCTGACCAAAGAAGGTGTATGATCCTAAAAAATAACCATGTTCCTGTGCTTCCATATCTCCCAACAAATATAGCAAGGAATTTCTTTCCAATATTCCATCTTTCTGATCCAGAACTAAAAACAATCAATAATTTGTCCTCCCACCCAGGATCTATTAAGTTTTAGTTCCTTTAAAATTAAGGTCCAAATATATTTGACGAATTAGCACTCAACAAATAAATGATTCAATGTTTCCTCATTTTCCCATAGATGACACATCTGCTAGGACCAATCAAGCCTCTTTTTTTCAAATTTTCCCAAGTGAGAATTTTTTTTTCAAACATCAGCCAGCAGAATAATTTAACTTTTAAAGGTATTTGCCACTTCCAAAGTTCTATGTACCAGAACTTTTGACTTCCCTCCATATCCTCCCACATTTGAACTTCATATGCTTGTTTGGCATTAACAACTCCTCATTTGGTATTCCATAACCACACTATAGTATCTTTTTCTGTATTTAAATCAAAACCCGATCCAACTAAACATTTAACATAAGTTTCCCATTCATCTTTTAGCCATCCCTATAGTCCAAGAGTCTCTGCCTTTATCCAACTTAAAGAATCTGTATTCTTAATATCCATTATCCCTGCTTGTGCTAGAAATTTGATGCATTGTGTCTGCAGGATACTAATTAAAATCTTTGATAGTTTATAATAGGATTGTGACCCAATCATTAGATCTACTCCAATTCTAATATCCCATCCATTTCCAGGCTTCCAAACAAGCCAATCAGTTATGATGGATAAAGAGGATGTTAGAGCTCTCCAACAATTTGACATACCAGCCATGTTTTTCCTGCCTTCCCTAAACCGTTCAACAACAGTTTTCTATTTCAAATATTTTTTAAGGGCCACTTCATGCCATAGGCCAGGAACAATTAGACACATCCACAAGCTTTTGGCTTCTAAGGCTTTTCCAAAAGTGTAAATATTTTTTATACCCCACCCTCATGTCTTTTTTGGTTTAGCAATTCCTTTCCAATTTATCAAATGCATACCTTTTTTTACTTTTTTCCCAGTCTAAAGAAAACTAAACATCATTCTTCTAATTTTATCTAGTAAGCCTTTTGGAGGAAACTAAACATCATTCTTCTAATTCTATCTAGTAAGCCTTTTGGAATCTTAGACAGAGAGAGCCAGTAAATAGGTATGGTATGCTCTCTAGTATTCATTTTACCAAAGTGACCCTTCCCCCTAAATAAAGCCATCTATGGCTCCAATTAGAGATTCGTTTTTCGATTTTTTTCTCAAGCCAACTCCAATCTACCACTGTATAGCAATTTGGTTTGATGAAGTAACCCAAGTACTTAAATCATGCATCTAATGGTTTGACTTCAAAAGGAGGTATCTGTTAAAAACTCTACTCATAGTTCGTTAGTTTACCTAACTATTATACAGTTGCATGACAGTTGTGGTATTTTTGTATTATATATGTATGTCTATGTACATGATTATTTGCTCGCTCATTAATGATTATAGAGTATGCTTTTTCTGCCAATATTCTATTTATCTCTGTTCATCATGGTTTCTTGATTGCTTCAGTTATTTCTATTATGTTTATGTTGTTTTCTTCATTATGAATCTAACATTTGTATCAGAGCAATGTATGATATTTGTGTGCCTCGACATCCTTGAAAATTCATAATTTATCAGAGTCTCTTTAGTTTTAAGGGACATGATCATATTTTTTCCTGTGCATGTTTCTTATGTTGTCCACATTGGGGAAGGCCGAATGATTATTGAAATTGCAGTAGTGAACAAAGAAGCAACAACCTACATGAGGAGAACATTTTATTCACTGTGAAGAGGATGCCAACAATCAACATGAAGAAGAAGATTGCTCGCACTCCTGCATTTTCTGTCTGAAGCGAATACAATTTGAAAGAAGCGGTCCAACCTTGGGGCATGATCTCAAGTCTCGTGACGTGATGAAGCAAGAGAATCATTGTCATTCAAATAGATTGCAATCTTGGTGAAAGAATTGCGCATTAATTTTATTGTTTATTTTTTAAAAGAACCCGACCAATCTATGCATGAGCCTTCACTATACAAGAAGTTTAACAATGGAGAACAAGAAGTACATTTTAGTGGAAGAATAAGAATCGCTAGTGGATAACGAGAAAGGCATTGGTTGCGATGTGATAATATATACAACTTCGAAGAATTGTTGGCACATCCAAACAAAGAATTTGATATTTTGTTCGTGGATGATTCGTTGTGGGTAAGCGAGCCATTATGAATTGTGATTCTTTATCCACTTTATTATCTGTTTGTATTGCAGATACATCAGGAACAAAGTCCATCCGCCTCTTGCGCTCCTCTTCATATATTTTTAAGGAGATCCAACCATCTGAGCACAGGCATGATGTTGTTGCAAATCAAAGACACCAGTCTCTCTATCTATGATTGTCTATTGCATCATTTTACAGTGCAACTAGGCTAGCGAAGCCGATTGATAAGAAAGTTTGATTGAAAGGCAAAGACAACAGTGTAGGCTTGCATCAAATGATGGTTGTAGTTTAGAATTCGTGTGAAACCCTCTCGACCTTCATAGAAGAGTGGCTTTAATCTGTTGCATATTGGAGTAAAAGGGATGCATTTTTTTAATATTTTTAAACTCACTTTTATCATAGGATCATAAGCATATTTTTTTATTAAAAAAAAAGGTGACATAATATGTTTTTTTTAAGGAATTATATGGGAGTTATAAGATTGAAAAATTATATGGAGGAGCTTTCTCTATTATAAGTGAATGTTTTTTTGAAGTTATAAGGGTGCTAAAGGGTGCTTGTCATGGTGTTATAAAAAATTAAAAAAAAATTGTTAAGGAGTTATAAGGTTTTGTATGGAGGAGTTTTCTCCATTGATTGTAATTAGAGTTATAAGGGTTTTTATTTTTCCTTGAACATGTAAAGGTGTTATAAGGGGTTTTTTTAAGTTTGTAAAAGGAGTTATAGGGGATCATCCTACATAATAAAATTCCATATTTTTCTTTGCGTCCTTGACCTACCCGAAATTGAATAAGGGGGTCTTAGGATCTTTGTATGCGTCTAAGTTATTGGTCATTGGTCATCTCTCTTCCATATTCTACATAATGGCGAGAGTTGAAGAAATATTTACAATATTGCACACATTAATTAACTCAACTACATAATCTACAATTGCAATAAACAAGTACACTCCCAGTACAATGATTACTTGTTTACAAGTAACGCACAAGAAGATTGATATGTTCAAACTTCAAAACAAAATGTATTTGATGAGTTAAATCTCCTTTGAGACCAACACTGTGATTTCAACAAACACAATGACATCAAGGATGAAAATAATGAAGATGCTCAGTTGACTAGTGATAACACTCATAAACATGAAGATGAGTTAGATGAAGTCCCTATGTGAGAAAAAGTTGCGGATAAATGTGGCAAAGAAATTAGAATTGTTCGACCACGAGAAGAATTACTCTTTAAACGAAATCGATATGGACTAGGATATGAAAAGGATGCTAACAACCTTTTTTATATTCCTAATTATTGTGAACCTGTTTGCTTTGTGAGTGGAGGTTTTTTGAATGATGATAAGACGATAGACCTTGAGGATATTGGTAAGGAACAAGTACATGATATTGTTGATGATGATGTTGCTACAAATATTCCAAATCATGATAATCGGTCGGATAAAGAACCCATACAATGCAAGTATTGTCACAGGTTTGGTCATAATAAGTCAAACTATTTTGATCTTCACCCACGCAGATTTTGTGGGAAGACAAATCATCCCTCAGTAAAGTGTCAAAAGTGCAAGCGGAAACATATTCATTTTGAATGGTTAGGGAATTAGCGTTGGTGTTTGGAAGCCAATTTATTGGAGCAGTCTTATCGTCATATTTATACACAAGTACAATCGTACTTGATTGGAGATATTTCTACAGTTGACGGACATGAATGTTTTTCAAGATTTGATGATATAGGGTATGATCAGAAATGTCAGACTTCAAATTATCAGTGAATTCAATGAAGTTGTTAATGATCAGATGATAGATCAGTGTTTCGATCTTCATCTATGTATACATTTTGAAAGCGTACACATTGTTCCCGTATCTTATATGGGTGCTAGATCTCTTCTTGTCCATACTTGTGAATGACGATCAAGGGAATTTGAACCACTTGTCCCTGACAGGGAGGAAATATAAAGTTTTCAGTCAGGTTCCAAGTTTCATTTAGAGCCCGTGAATAGATGATCAAGTATGCAACCTAGTTCCTAGTATGCAGTATTGTTCCTGAACATATTGTTCTTGATAGTTTGTGGTTAGCTTAAAACTACCAATTGAGCATAAGACATGAAGTTATGCTTATAACATTTTCATATTTTTTAGCCTTGAGCTCTTGTTAGTTTATGGTCAACTTAAAACCATGCCATTTAGTAGAAGACATCATCTTCTTCTAGACATTCGGTTTGTGGTCATCCCGAAACAACCAGATTGGTTTGTGGTCATTCTGAAACCACCAAATGAGTTTGTGGTCACCCTTAAACCACCAATTTAGTAGAAGACATCAACTTTTGCTATTTTTTTCAGGGTTCAGAGAGCATCTTCAACCAACCTTCTGAATATTCTCTTGACACATGTGATTTTCAAGTAGTGGTATTTTTCCAGGCAAGAACGAACTTATGATTGAGGGGGGATGTTAAAAACTCTAATCATATTTCGTTATTTTACCTAACTGTTATACAATTACATGACAGTTATGGTATTTTTGTATTATATATGTACGTCTAAGTACATGATTATTTTCTCTCTCATTAATGATTATAGAGTATGTATTTTTTGCCAATATTCTATTTATCTCTGTTCATCATGGTTTCTTGATTGCTTCAATTATTTATATTATGTTTCTGTTGTTTTCTTCATTACGAATCTAACAGTATCTCTTTCAAAACAAAAATCTCCTCTTCTAACCACTTGCTCCCAGAAATAAAGACTTATGTGGACTGAAGTCCATCCCTGTCTCTTTACAAAAAAAATCAAGTACCTCCTTAAAAACTTTCCATTCTGTAAAGGTTTTGTTCCCAAGTAAAAGAATATCATTCACAAATAGTATGTGTGTTATTCTTATACCTTTTTCCACTAAAACCCCTTTAGTTTTATTTTCTACAACCATCTTTTGTATTGATCTACTCAATCCTTCAACAATAAGTAGGAAAATTAATGGAGATAATGTACACCATGGTCTCAATCCTCTTGTACTATTAGAAAAACTAAAAGGGCTACCATTAATTAAGACAACAAAATTTGCAGTCGAAACACACCCCATAATCCAATTTGTTTCCTCTAGACTCAGTCCAACCTGAAGTAAGACTAACCTTAAGAAAACCAATCCATTTAAGAACCAAATATGTGATACTTCTTAGAATATTATTGTTTTATTAATACAAAATTACATAAATATAATTTTCAAATAACAATTAAATGATTATAATTTCAAAAATTAAAACAAGAAGGTTCAAACAAACACATAATTTAAACAAAACGACAGAAGAGCTAAGTGCAGTGAACATTCTAACCCTTAAACTGTAATTTTTGGTGATTACACACATACCATATAAAGAAATCCCATACATGATATTTGAATAATCAAAATATTGTATAATTTAAAGTAGAAAGTATAATGAAATTATCGATTATATACAACATTGTCAACAAATGTGGGTATTTTAAGGTAAAACCTGATGTTTTTAAATTTAACTTTTATAAGTGTATTTAAAAAACAATAAGAAATAATCTATTTATTTAAAAAATGGATTATAAGACTATATAATATAATGTAAAATTATAAAAATTAATGATATGAAACCTCTTTAATAATACTGCATAAAATCTCTACTTATAAAAACATAAACTTTACTTGTAAGAACATAAACTGTGAAAAAATTTGAATACATTGAATTTCTAACACATATACTATGTCAACCATTTTATAAATAGAATTACAATATTGATTACTTTTTAAAATAACTGATGCTTTTATTTGTTTCAACTCCAAGACTCTATGCTTTAATAGTAAGCCCCACCAAATTCATGAACCAAGTCCATGTCAACTACATTAAAGCAAAGGGAGAATGACTACAAATTTATGAAAAATTTCTGAATGACTAAGGAGTAATGAAAATTAATAAACTTCAATCTTGGAACACATCTTATTTTGAAATATGGAACTCTCTCAAAATCCTCTTAATGGTTAGTTGCATGAACAAGGAAAAGATCAGCATGCAAAGAACAGGCCCAAAATTGCAAGAAGACATGTCAAGAAAGATGTCCAAACAAAAACCCACCTTGTCCACGCCAGAAACAGGTAGTGTTCTCAATCGCTTCTTTATTTAGCAAAATTATACATTTCTGTATATATAATAGCAATGAGTTTTGCAACTCCCAAGATTAGAAACCACTGTGTGCTTATATTGGAAGACATTATACCACAAAGTGCAGTGGAAACTAGTGTTTTGACAACAATGAAAGTCTTTGTTTCCCAAATTCTATCATTGGAAAGTGAAGACATTGTAAGCAATGCAAGTCAAATGAATCCTGCAATGAATCCACTAATCTAAGGCTTTGTAGCATGACAATGTTTATTTGATATTGATGATGATTCCATCAAATTTCTCTATTTTTAAATTTGAATTGAACATTCACTCCAATGGCCAATGAATCCAAATATCCATTAGCCTCCAAAGGAAAATGAATCCAAATACCCATTAGCCTCATACCCAATTTACTTGAGAGATATATGATTCATTATGATTGATACAGACAGATCAAAACTCAATAAGCACATAACATGATTCAGAGTGTCTTAAAAGTTCCACCCACATATATATATTATAGTCTCATATTTCAATTTGGACAGTATATGGGTTGTGATTGAAAAATGTTCATTGAGCAACCACTAACAAGAGGTATGATGCTGAAGGGATGAATGTGATGGTTCGCCAATGCCTCCTATCAAAAGATTAGTCTTCAACCATATTCTTTATTCAACACATGCTTTCTTCTACACTGATGGAAAACAAGGGAATGCAACAATATAATGATAGACATGTGCATACAAAATCACACATAGAGATATAGAATCTTCCTAGAAAACTCCAATTTCTACCTTAACAAACTATGTATTTTACTCTAGCTAATTTACTCTTAATCAACACACTTGTACATTGTTTTTGTCTTCATTAACACTAAATATTACTTATTAGACAATTATGCTCCACCATTTTGAAATTGTGCAGGGATTAACTCCATTAGGCTATCTTATCCCCTTATAAAGGTGTAATTCTCGAGTTTCCACTTTATGGAATTCTTGACTTCTGAAATCACATATACCCCGACTTATTGTCCCCCTCAAAAGTATAATTCATAATTCTCGAGTTTTCACTTAGTGGAATTATTGAGTTCTGAAACCTCATCTACCCTGAATTATTGTCCACGACCTTCTATATTTAGTTAATTCCTCTCATATTCCACCTTTGGCCTCAAAGGTTGGGGTAGCCATGAGATCCCCTTCCCTCCAATTGTAGCAAATTTATTCATGGAGGATATTGAAAGTAAAGTTTTCATTTCTTTTCATTTTCAACCCAAACTATGGAAAAGGTTTGTGGATAACATTTTGATATATCACTCTATGGTTGTGATAGATTAGATGAGTTTTCCAACAACCTTAATAGACAATCTAAGCAAATAATTCACCATGAAGATTGAATATGAAGATAGTTTATTTTTATTGGACATACGTCTCACGAAAAAACCAAATGGATACATGGCCCACCAAGTTTATCCACCACTAGTGCTAACTAGGAGTTCTCAACACTCTAGCCACGAGAGATTTAAGAATCTCAGATAAATATCACTTCGAGGAAGAAAAAACCCATCTCCTCAAGGTCTTCAAAGAAAATTGTTATAAGAAACATTAGTGGACCAAGGCCTTCCTTAATGCTATTAAGGGGCCAAAAATAAGGAACAAGTTAATAATGATATTTCCAAATTTTTCCTACCCTATATACAAGGGACAACAAACATGATTGCTAGAATTTTGGGAAAGAAAAAGATTGCAGCAACTTTCAAACCTCTCAACATTATTATAAACTCCCTTAAATCCGTTAAAGATACTGTGAATCCCATTGATCATAAAGGTCTCTACATGATCCTTTTCTCTTGTGGAAAACAATACATTGGAGAAAATGGTCGTTCCTTTAGGATTAGAATCCAGGAACATGTCATTGATATTAAGCATAATCAAACTTGTCTCGATGCTCTGGTTGAACACTTGGACCAAAAAATACATCATATTTGTGTTGAGGATGTCAAAATCCTAGCAAAGATCGATGAGTATTACAATCTGTAATTTCAGGAAACCATCAAAATTGAAAAGCAATTGAACAATCTCAATAGACACCATGGTTGGATGATCAGTCGAAATTGGATCCCAACTCTATTTTCCATGTTTCATTTTAGGTAATATTCTTTTTTTTCTTTTTTTTAATTTCTTTGTCTTATTTATTTTTAATATTTTGTTATTTTATATTAAATCCTACAATATATTTTAATTTACAAAACATTAAATTTAATCACAAACAAAAACTTTATTTATAGAACTTACAAATATATTTAAAAACCCTCTCTTTTAATCCTAAATCTTTCATCAAATAATTATTATCATATAAACATGTATCCTTAGGTTTTTCCGTTGCTACTTTATTCTCATGTGTCAACTCTGAACATACCATAGTAAAAAAAAAAAACATTGACTTCCTTCATTCACATATTTTTTTATGTGAACATCACCAAAATATTAACGATTCAAGAAGTCTAGAAATATAATATTTTTTATTAAAAGATATACATATTAATAGAGTTGCAAAGTCTTGCTAATAGAGTTGCAGCAGAGTATATCGATTTGCATCATTTATTGATTATGAAATGTTACCCTCTACATGCCTAATAGGCTGGAAACAGAGTAAAATTTACTTGACGATTAGGTAGTTATCTATCAAGTTGACATACAATGATGTCAAATGTTCTTTGCAATAACCAATATCCACCTGCTACGCAAAATGTTCTTTGAAATAAATAATACTTAATACTTAACATTACTCGCAGTATTATTCAATACTTAATAGCAGGGTAAATATCAACCCCCTGAGTATTGAATTTTGAGTAACAATACTTAATACTTAGTCGCAGGGTAGATATTGACCCGCTGAGTATTTAATGCTTAATAACAAGGTGGATATTGACGAACATCATCGATGTTCGTGAGAAGCCATAATAATTAAAAGATGTTCGTTGAGAAGCCATAATGATGATTACAGTAGAGCACTTTTTTCCCATTGATAAACCTTATTATTACAATAGAGCACATTTTTCCACTGTGTATGTGCAGGCTTTTTTATAAACGTTTTCTACCAGTGATTCTATCACTGTTTCGAATAATAATCGTGATTCCTAAAATAAATTCGTCTATTCTAAAGTTAAATGGAGAAGATCCTTAGCCAATTTCGCTGCCCAACTACCAGTCAACCCACCGTCTATATCGCTTGTCAACAATGCAACAATATATTATGTCGTCACTACAACGTAGATTTTCCTCTCTGTATTTTGTTTTCCTATAAATAAAACCTGTGTGATATGTGTAAGGCAAAGTAGTGTGATCCTCCACTTGGAGAAGAGAATCAAATCTGAGCCATAGCTCATCTTTTTTAACCTTTCGGACTCTTTTCTGTTCTATCCACATACTTTGCGTGTAGTAACAATATTGTTTCATAAGTCTTTCGAATCGGCATCAGCCAAATTGTGGAAGAGCAGCTCACTTGGTGTTTGCAATTTCATGAATGCATATTAAGGGCATTTTGCAGATCTATAGTAATAGATATACAATGGAATGTATTGGCTATGCTATGGACGAGTAGATTTGATGAAGCATAGATCTACATGGCCTCTGTTTTGCATGTGATCGGAGATCGAGATCTTGGGTGATTGTGCTTCCATTGTAAAGAGATAAAATTGGAGAAAACAACACACACCGGTGAGGCTATGCTCACTTATCTATTATTCAATGAAGACTGATTACATTCTTAAATAGGAAAAAACTCTACTTAGTCGATTACATGCAAACCATAGACAACTAGACTCCACAGACAGTGAAGTAGACTTCAACTATGAACTGACTCTTAGAACTGACTCTTACTACTGACGCTTACAATTGGTGCTTACTCCATTATTTCCAAGTCTCCCTCTTAATGGAGAATGGATTGACTTCTACACCTAACATCTCCCTAAACAACTCTAACTTAATCTTTCCAAGATGCTTAGTGAAAATATCAGCAGCATTTTCACTAGTATTACAATACATAAGAGTTATTTCATTTGACTACAACTTTTCTCTAACAAAATGAAACTGAGCTTCAACATGCTTAGTCCTTTCATGAAAAATCGGATTCTTCGCAATATTGATTGAACTTTAATTAACAAATTTGATCATCGTAGCTTCCTTTCGTTCTTCTCCAACATCTTGAAGAAGTATTCTTAACCAAACAACTTCACAAGTTGATGCACACAAGGCTTTATATTGTGCTTCAGTAGAAGACAAAGATACAATAGGTTGTTTTTTACTGCTCCATGAAACAACCCCAAATCCAATGTCAAACACATATCCAGTGGTTGATCTTCGATCATCCGGATTTCCATCCCAATCAGAATCTGAGTAACCTGTCAACTCAACATTAGATGAATCAATATATTTAATACCATAATCCAGTGTTCCTTTTAGATACCTGAGTACCACCTTTGTTGCATTCCAATGTCTTTCATGAAGTTTCGTCATAAACTGACTTAACACACTCACATAATATGCAATATCAGGTCTAGTTGTGGTGAGATAATTCAAACTACCAACCATCTGTCTATACACAGTGCCATTCACCTCCTTCGAACCATCATCACAAGAAAATTTTACATTCGGTTTCATGGTAACAGTAGAAGACTTACATTGATCTATTTTAAATCTCTTAAGTACTTCTCTAATATACTTACTTTGAAAAAACAAAAGTTTGTCCTGCATTTCTCCAAATTTCAAGATCTAGGTAGTAATGTAACTCACCAAGATCTTTGATTTCAAAAACTTTTGACAACTTCTCCTTGATTTCATCAATTAATTTCTCTGCATTCCCTGTAATTATCAAATCATCAACATATAAAGAAATCAATACTATATACCCCTGCTCATCAAATTTGGTATACAGATTTGGATCACTCTTGCTCCTCATAAAACCCTGTTGAAGAAGGAAAGAGTCTATCTTCTCATACCATGACCTAGGTACCTGATTTAGTCCATACAATGTTTTCTTTAACTTACACACTAAGTGTTATTTCCCTTGTTCCACAAAACCTTCAGGTTGAGTAAGGTAAAACTCCTCATTTAGCTCACCATTCAAAAATGAAGATTTAACATCTAATTGGTGTAGCTTCCAATGGTACTTTGTAGCTAAAGCAATTAACATTATGATAGTATTCAATTTAGCTGCTGGTGCAAATGTTTTAGCATAATCAATACCTTTTCTTTGTGAATACCCCTTTCCCACCAATCTAGCCTTATACTTACCTATACTACCATATGATTTAAACTTGGGCTTGTATATCCATTTGCATCCAATGGACTTTTTATGTTTAGGCAATTCAGTCAATTCCCAAGTATTGTTTTTTGTTATAGATTCATATTCTTCCCCATTGCATTTCGCCATTCATCATGTTCATTAACTTCATCAAAACTCATGGGTTCTATGACATTTGAAATGCTACTCATTAGGGCATAGTCTTTATACCTCTCAGGAAGCCGAATCTGTCGTGAAGATTTTCTCAACTGATTATCTTCCTCCCGACTTTGTGAAGATTTGTCTTTACCTCTAGGTGAACTGTGACTGCTTGAATTGTCCATATCACTGAGTCCTTCTTGTTTCTCTTGTTGCTGCCGCTGCGAGGATGGCTACTATTGTGCTGGTTGTTGTTGTTGTTGCTCTTATTTAACTCCTTCATCAAGAAGTCTATGCCATTCCTCATGACTGTTGTTGTCATGATTTCCTACTTCCTGCTCATGAAAAAGAACATCTCTACCTGCAAATACTTTGTGAGTAGAAAGATCAAACAATTTGTATGCTTTAAATTCGTAACTACGGTCGACACAGTGCACATCGGCATAACTCTTCTGTCGATCCTTCGCTTCTTTAATTATTTTTCTTATTGTTTGCATTTTCTCTTCCATTTCTTGGATCGCTTCTGGTCCCACCAGGACCGTATCCTCAAGCCGATCCCAACTCAAAGGCGTACGACATGGTCGCCTATAAAGAAACTCGAAAGGTGCCATCTTAATGGTGCTCTGGTAACTGTTGTTGTAAGCGAACTCCACTAGTGGCAATAATTCTTCCCAACAATTTTATTGGTCCATCACGTACATGCACAACATGTCCTCCAAGGTCTAGTTCGTTCATTCAGTCTACCCGTCAGTCTCCGGGTGATACGCAATGCTAAAGTTAAGTTGGGTTCCCAAGGCCTCTTGGAAACTCGTCCAAAATCATCCAGTAAACACCGATCCTCGATCGGATATAATCCTCTTAGGCACGCCATGTAGCCTCACAATCTCACTGATGAAAACTCTAGCTATGTCAGATGCCTGATATGTCATGCGCACAGGGATAAAGTGAGCACTCTTCGTTAGAGTGTCTACTACTACGAAAATCGAGTCATGCCTCCTTGTCATCAGTGATAATCCAACAATAAAATCCATCAAAATAACCTCCCATTTTGATTCTGGAATAGTGTGTGGTTGTAGTAATCTTGTTGGGTGTCTATGTTCAGCCTTTACCTGCTCACATTCCAGACATCTGGCCACATATTTGACTATGTCTGCCTTCATTCCCTTCCAGAAAAATAAGGGTTTAAGGTCTTCCCTCATCTTTGTGACTCATGGGTGAGCCATGTAAACTACTCTATGAGCCAAACTCAGGATCAACATCCTCAACTCGGCATTCGGCGGTACATTGATCCGATTTTTAAACCTCAATAAACCATCGCTATTAAATGAAAATCCTTCAAATCATGGTACCATCATTGTGTTTTGTCCGATAAAACCCTCGACCTCTTTGTACCAGTCATCGTCACGCTGTAAAGTTAGAATCTTTTCATGTAGATTCATCTGAAGAGGTAGCACCGAAAAGATGCGTGGTCTCTGACTCAATGCATCTGCCACTTGGTTCACTGTTCCTTTTATGTAAGTAATCTCGAAGTCGTACTCACTAAGCAATTCCGACCAATGTCGTTGTCGCGTGTTCATGTCACTTTGCGTAAATATGTATTGTAGTCCACAATGGTCAGTCTTTAGTTCAATTTTTTGTCCAACAAGGTAGTGTCTCCAAACCTTTAAGGCATAAACGATGGCTAACAACTCAAAATTGTGCATCGCGTAGTTCTCCTCATGCTTTCTCAGTTTCCTCGAAATGTAAGCAATCACTCATCTGTCTTGCATCAAGACCCCGCCTAAGCCTTCCTTGGATGCATCAGTGCATACCAAGAAGTCCGCGTCCATGTCAGGGACCTTTAGTATCGATGATGTTGTCAACAATTCCTTGAGCCTACGAAATGCTTCCGTGCATTTCTCGGTCCAAACAAACTTCTTGTTCTTCTTCTCCAACTCTGTGATCGGATTTGCTATATTCGAAAATCCCTTGACGAACCGTTGATAGTATCCCGCTAAACCCATAAAGCTATGCACTTCCAGGACATTCATCGGCATAGGCCATTCCATAATAGCCTCGACCTTTGCTAGATCCACGACGATGCCTTCACCGGAGATGACATGCCCTAAGTAGTGAATCTTCGATTGATAAAAAGAGCATTTGGACAACTTCCCATACAAATTGTTCTCTCGCAGAAACTGTAGTATCAAGCGCAAGTGCTCTTCATGCTCCTCCATCGTCCGTGAGTAGATCAAAATATTGTCAATGAATACTTGGATGAACTTGTCCAAGTACTCATGGAACACCCCATTCATCAAATTCATAAATACCCCTGGGGTGTTTGTCAGTCCAAACGGTAAAATAGTAAACTCGTAATGCCCAAACCTCATCCTAAAGGTGGTCTTAGGGATGTCATCCTCCTTGATCCGTAACTGGTGATACCCTGATCACAAATAGATCTTGGAGAACACCGTCGCACCCTTCATTTGATCGAACAAATCATCAATCCTCGGCAACGGATATTGATTCTTGATTGTGGCCTTGGTCAATTGATGGTAGTCAATGCAGAGCCTCTGCGAACCATCCTTCTTTCGTATGAAAATAACAGGTGCAACCCACAGTGACACACTAGGACGTATCAGTCCTAGTTCCAACAACTCCTTCAGTTTCATTTTCAACTCTTGTAACTCCGGGGTCGACATCCGATAAGGCATTCTTGCTATCATTTTAGTCCCTGGTTTTAGGTCTATGGTAAACTCCAATTCCCTCTCCGATGGCATCCCAGGTAACTCCTTTGGAAATACGTTCACAAACTCTCTCATCACTGGAAGGTGTTCTAATCCTTTCATTAATCCCTTTTCGTTTAACTCAAGGATCGCATAAAGCTTGCACCCCTTACGCATGCTCTTTCATAGCTATAAGGACGAGATGAACCTCAGGGAAACTCCCTGGTCCCGTCCTACAATCACATGTCTCTGTCCCTCGTCATCGACCAAGCTCAACCATTTCGTCTTAGAGTTGAGTATCGCCTCATGCGATTCCAACCAGTCCATACCAATCATGACATCATAAGATCCTAAGATCGTGACGTACAGGTTGGCCCTTGTGACAAACTCTCCCAAGTTAAGGACACATCCTGTAACCTTTCCTCCAACCTTATGTTTAGCTCCCGAAGCCATCTCTACGAAGATAAACTCGTCCTATTCGATTGCCTTTACCTTAATCCTTTTTAGAGATGCACCAGAAATGAAGCTCTCAGTAGCACTAGGATCTATCAAAATACTAAGGGTCTAGTCAGCAACGGTACCTGTTATCTCGAGCACAGTTGACTGATGCTCTGCTTGGCGATTATTCACCACTTCATGAATCTGATGGGCCTTGCCCATATCTCCCACGGGAGTGGGTCCGGCTGATCTGGACACTCTAGTCCTCTCCACCGGGAATTCATGTTGGTAGTGTGGCTCCCCACACATCCAACACCCCTTCTTCGGCCCAGTAGTCCTAGTACCCGAAGTAGAAGATGATGACCCACTGACTTGGAATCCTGGTCTGTTCTGCTAAACAGACCTAAACTGTTGCTGCTGCAGTCGACGCTACTGTTGATGTTGTGGTCCCCGATAAGGTGTCTGTTGTTGGGGCATCGGTCGCCGATGTGTAGTGAAAGTGGATCCCCTCTAGAAGCCATGATATCCCGGTGTATGTCTGGCTGGTGTCTGATGTTGTTGTTCTCCGGATGACACCTACCCTGCTGTTCTTTCTAGAGTCCTGGTCTGACCCCCACTAATAAGTTCCTCCTCTGCTATGAGGGCCTTCTGGACGACATCATGCAAGGTTTGAGGCATCAAAATCCTAACATTTGCACGTATGTTATCGTTAAGGCCGAACACGAACTTGTTGACCTTAAGTTTCTTAGTGTTAAGGTGCGGAGCATACCGAAGTAGCTCCATAAAATGGGCCTCGTACTCGGGCACCGTATGACCACCTTGTCGTAAGGCGTTGAACTCATTGAGCTGACGCTCGATGAATTCCTCTGAAAGGTACCTCTCTCAGAACCGTTCCTCGAACAGTTCCCATGACACATCTTCGATGACCACATTCAACAGTAGGAGCATCTTCCACCATAGAAGAGCGCTCCCCTTCAGTTGAAATACTTCCATGCAAAGATTCATGTTGGAGGTATAATCGCGAAGTGCGAAGCACATTGCCATGTTCTCCAACCATGCCTTAGCGGTTGCGCCGTCTGGGGCACCAAAGAACTCAGGAAATTTGACCTTCTCGAGTTCACGGTGAATGCTACCAGTACCGACCGAAGCACGTGGTGGAATCTCAGCAAGTGTTGGCGCCTTGGCCTCATCTCTGTCCAAACAGTTGATCAGTGCCTCGGACATGCTTTGAAAATATCTCATCATTTTAACTACCTCACCAACTGCTATCTGCTCCTGTTCGAGAACCTGCTCGTCTCTCTGGGGGTTAGACCCCTCAGGCGTGGATGCTACTGGAGGCATCGCGCCTCCTCCCCTAACACCCCGTCGTCTACCTCCGTGGCATCCTCTAACCATGATTACCTGCACGAATACAAGTCAACTCGATTAGAAACAGTATAATCAAATCATATCAATGAAAGTCGTAGCAATCCCAAGTCGCGGGTTGAACCTCCTATGATACCATAAGTAAGATCCCCATATAGTACGACTGCTACAATGTACAACCGATAAAAGCACCCTTAATTATTATTATTATTATTATTTTTTGTGTGTGTAGGAAGGTAATAATGACATTATACTCAACATAGCAACACGACAACGAACACAACGCATGCAACTCATGCAACAACAACATAACGACCTAACATAAAAGCACATCAAGCACCTGGAAGAAATGTACGAAATTCAACCGACGAAGAATAAGAATGACTACCCGCCCGTTCTACCCTGCAATGGTTGGGACCTCCAGGACACATAAGCAACGCTCAAGCCCGGGTTCCCATCAATTTTGACCATTTAAGGTCTCAAGGTTGGCGACTGTTCTGAGGAACAAGGAGGCATCTACTTCCCGCCCGACACAAGCATACCAAGCCCACTAAGTTAAGGACATTCATTAATTATAATAAACAACAACACCCTCAATGGAAGGCGCAAGCTAAAAATGATTTCGTTAACAACCCAACCATTAAGCAAGGCTAAAGGCTAATATCTACGATTTAAAATTGGCATTAATTACAAATTAAGTACCTAGTCTAAATTCCATTAGCCAATGATTTACCAACCGAACTTAACATGCATTTTGACTCAAATTTAGCGAGTCTAAGTTACCAATTAGGCGATATCTATAAATCCAACTAGCATCAATTACATATCCATTTTAGCAAGTCTAAATTGCAGCTAGTCATCTTTTGCAAGCCTATTTTAACCTTTAAAAGCAAACACGTTAGTAAGTCTAAATCACAACTAGTCAACAATTGGCATTTCTAATTTGACCTTAAAAGAAACCAAGCCAACAAGTATAAATCATGATTTAGACATTAACTACAATTATAATCTAACATTAATATGATTTAACCTTAGCAATTGCCAAAATATAAACAATACTCACTATATCAACTACAATGGTTAAGATTAACATGTTATTAATGACTTTAACGTCCAACACACCGTCTGGCCATTAACTAAATAACAATAGTAAAAATCTTGAGGTAGAATTCTACCATTAATACAATACTAAAGCAACTAACAAGGCATCTAACCATGACAAATAACCAATCATTTAATATAGCAATAACAACATTACTACATCCAGGCCAAAAGCAACAACTAAGCATTTATTAACTCAATAAATTACGCATGCGTCTATCTTTATTCTAGGTACCAAAATGATAATTGCCTACAACAATAAAGAATTCAGCTAAGAAGTGTAAGTGCCATAACGCCATAACATTCTACGAGAGACTAAGGCCATACACCTAAAAGATTTACTGCCAGGTAAGGGTAAAACTCAGGGCATAAACACCGAAGCAAGCTGGTGGCCTAGACTGATGTCATTACGATTAAAAGGTGAAGTCATCCATTAGGCAACTAGTGGCCATTTAATCAACAAGAAGGAATATGTTGACCATTTCTAGTGCTGAAGCAAATATTCTGGCGAATAATAAGGTAATTAATTTAGCATTGAACATTGCAACTACCATGGCTATTAACTGTAGCAGTTAACATGACAATTAGCTTGGCCTTCAACATAGCAATTATCTGAACCAAATCTAAGAGTAAAATTTTATAGAACAGGCTTAACATGCCAAGAGTCATAATAACCAGTTACTGACAGTGGGCTCTAGAAGTTCATAAGGAAATTACTGCAATAATAAAATAATCAAGCCATAAGTTTGACTACATCTAGCATCGGTTCCCAACCCATATAATCTACTACAAGGAACCCTTAAAGATATCAAGAATAACTGTCGAATCAACCAAGCATATAATATTTAAATACGTTGGTTGACTTGTTGAAGCCTCAACCTAAGGTTGCCTCAATCATACGGTTTCACCAACACCCTTCTCAAGGAGGAAAGGTTAACTTAAGGCTTGCCTTAGCATCTGGCAACCCAACAACCGGAAGTTGATAGATTTTAAGTAGTCTCCACCGAGTGCATCAATTCAATACTGAGCATTTGAACAGGTAACCCAACATGGTTGGAAATTTTGATCACAGAGATAGGGTAATAAGAAAAAGATCTAAATCCTCTGCAAGGCTCTAAAACGCTCGTTCTAAGTATGCGGCAGGACATTTCACCAAATATTTTATGGATGGCCATAAATTGTGGAGACTTTTAACCACAGTGACCCCATAAAAAGGAAATCAATAATGTTGAAAGGGAAGTTTAATTTGTCATCGAATTTATCAACACTTTTGCAAATAGCATTCCTCTTGGCAGAGGCGAGAAACGACTGCCAATCATTGAATTGGATAAGTATATCTAAAAGATGCTAAAGAAATAATCCTCATCTCGTATTACCTAAATCATCCAGCGTAAATGCATTCCACACTTCAGAAAGTCCTTAGCCTAAGCACACGCAGAGTCTAAGGAACCAAGTGACAACAACAAAGAAAAATTACCCGTAATGATAAGGGAAATCGCTGTGTCGTGCAACAACAAAGTGCAGGGGGCCATTTTTTGCAATTGTGCCCAGTCCACAACAACTCACTCAAAAAGTCGCATGGGTATAAAAAAATCGCTCAAAATAATTCACACAGGTTTACATGTAAAAGGTGTTTGCAGTCCTCATGCCATCAGTATGTGGAACACAGTCAAGGATTAAGAAGTTGCAACAAGGGAAATAATAGAATTTTGCAGGCATTCCTAATACAGAGTCTATTAATGAACATTGTCAGTCAGATATTGTTGCCTCTTATCAATTAGGTGTCTAACAAGGTAAGGGTTTTCATGTACACGGGGAATTCCATGTATCCAGTCAGGAATTATGCCCAGGAATAAAAGTTGGCAACACATAAGACCCAGCCATACCAGAAGACACAACAAAGTATGCCAAGAAGTCATGGGGTCAAGCAAAGAAACAATCAATCAGTCGTAGAGGACAGTTTCCATTAATAAAAGTAAACGCTGAGTTAAGTATAGAGAGGGATCATAACACAGATTTAGGTTTCCAAAAATAGATAGAAATGCAGAGTTACCTTCTGCTAGAAGGCGCAAGACGACAGTCAGCCAAGGAAAACCATAGAAGCAGATGGCTGACAGGTTTTTCCTTCACTTCATCATCCTCACACAAAAAAGCAGGGCATTCAGAACCATAGGTAATTTAACACTAAGGTGACGACCGTAGATCAGGCTCCTGGCCGACTGCTCAGGAAAGGACTGGTGAGCTAGGGATGAAGGCTAGACAACCACGAAGGTAACAATCAACCAGCAAGATGGTCAAGACGTGCAGAAAAAGAAGCCATGGGAGTCAATCTATCATCGAGCTAGGCTAAGAAAAGTTTCAGTCATCAATTTTCTTTTAAAAAAACATCAGTTTACTTCTTCAATCAATCAACAGATCCAAGCATAAGTCCTAATACATTATACCATATAAAAATGAAGAGAGTGTATCGTTTCCTGATCGCCTGCTCTGAATGACGTCCTGCGCGCTCTGTGCCACTTCCGCTTGCCGACTGACGAGACTTCACCGGTACATCCCAGCCAATGCTAGGGGTACTCTTCTTCCCCCTTAGCCCCTCGAGCTGCAAAGGGGCCACACACTCACTATCCAGATATTTCGACTAGCTCCTAGCTCGCGTCGCAAGGCCGAGCTACCACTCCTCATCGAGATGGGTATCCCAACTCCCACAAGTTAAGTCAGTCAAGTGAATATTTTTGCAGCGTAACGTTACGCAAACAGAAGAAGATCCTTCATCCTCCTCCTTCCTTCATTATATAGAGTTTCGAACTTTTCCTAAAATCTCATTTAATTAAAGTTTTAAAAATGAATTCCTAAAAATTCCTCTTCATACAAGTGTCCCCCATCCCCTACATTCCTCCATAATTTAATTTCTTTAATTTCTTTAATTATCTTTATTTCCCTCACCCACCTAGAGTTACTCCTAGAATCACTCCTAGGTGTCCCCAAATTCTCTTACAGGTTTGAATGGCTTTCCCTATTATTAAATTTCTAGTTTAGTTTAAATTAGAAAGCTCTTAAATGGTATATACTTTTCTAAGTTTGACTTTCTGCTTTTTCCCTTATGTTCCCCTTTTTCCCTTTTTATGTTTACCTCTTTTCCTAGTTTCCTAAATTTTTAGATTTTTCCCTCTTTCTCCTTTTTGTTAGAACTCAAAAAGGTAGGTGTGGAAATTAACCCCCTTTTTCCCTTTTCTCATTAAATTAATATATTTTAAATTATCATAAAAAAAATAAAACGATTAAATCCCTTTTAAAATTTTAATCCAACATATTGTTTTTTTTATGAAACAATTAATTTCTTACTCCCTTCGTGTTGCAAGATTTAACGAAGGTCATAATTATTATTTATGTGGTTTTTATTTTAATTATTGTTATTATTTTTTAATAGAGAGAGAAAATTTTACCACTAGCATAGTTTAGACTTAAACCTTAAATTTTCGTGATGGGCGACAATTTATTTGGGAATATTTTTTTTTCTTAATTCTTATCACACTGATCATCCTAAGGATGTCTAAGTTCATTCATCTATCATCAACATCGTGACGTGCCCTTCAAGATGGACTATGTGCTCGAAGGGTGCCACTCGCCCTATTATGTTTCCCTTACGCGACGTGCCCTTCACGATGCACTACGTGCTCCAAGGGTGCCACTCGCCTTAATCTATTTTCCTTGCGCGACGTGCCCTTTAGGACACACTACGTGCTCCAAGGGTGCTGCTCGCCTCTTGACTGACTTGATAGACATAAAAAACCCCTGGAGTCAATACTCCGCTAGGTGAACTTGTGGGAGACTAAGGGCCTCTAAGGAATAAGGCCCCCACCTTATTGTGCACCCCTTAGAATCATCGTGAGCGACTATCACAGTCTTCCCTCACAGCATTGTGGGTCCTCTCAAACTAGGTAAACATTAACCTATAGTTTGAGCCACGATGAGAGTGCTAGTAGGCTGTGGCAGGGCTATTGTCCACACCTCTCCCTCAACATCTCTGGTAGTCATGTGCGACCCCTTTACTCCACATGTGAGTCTGATCAACAAGCTATCGTCAGCTTGAATCATCAACAAATCATGTCAGAACATATCTATATCATATCATCTAATCACATGCACCAATATCGCAGTAAAACAATCAAACCCCAATGGTTCACTCCCTGACTCGATCTGGAGTCCAAGGGGTTCCATCTATGCCTCTGCATCCTCGAGGTCCAGTATCCTGCACACTCAGTAAAACCGAGTCAATAGCACCTTTCTATGTCAAAGCGGTAAAAAAACATGTCATCAACCCATAATGCCTCATAATCAAAATCAAACGTTTTAATAGAAAAATAATCTGGATCGCTTGCGAGAAAGTGTCTTCAAAGAATAAGTTCGTTTAGTGCGCCAGAGCGGGATGTTACAAAAATGCCCAAAAACGGACGCAAAAAACCACCCAAAAATATTATTTCGGGGTCGTTTCCCACAAACCCCCTCATAGGGGATATCCCTCCCTCATGCGACCTCACGGATAGGGGGGATCCACCCCCCTGCACACCAGGTGCAACATAGACACTAGTTCTAGACATGAAAATAATATAACACATACCCAACATTCTCCCACTTGTTTTATTTGCATACAAGGGGTTACAATGTTACGGAGTCAACAATCCAGGGCAACAATGCCCATAGATCCTCTACACCAAGAGAACTTCTCAATGCTCATATATTTTTTTAATGAATCTGCAACATTATTCAAAGTGTCCACCTTCATTAGCAACACCTTATATTCTTTAACCATGTCTCTCACAAAGTTATATTCAACATCAATATGCTTTGTCTTTAAATGACTAGTCAGGTTATTTATCATAGAAATTGCACTCTCATTGTCACAATTTATCCTTACAAATTTTTGTACCAACCCAATACCTTGTTGGCCACAACAACCCCCTGCTTTATTTTTAATCAAAATCTAGGGTCCCTTGAAATTTTACTTGGATTTTTCATTTTTTTTTCATTTGACTTGATTGGATTGGTATTGGTTTGCTTTGTTTCAAGGTTGGTTTGAATTTATATTATTTTCTTTTGTTTGGTTTGAATTTCATGAAATTCAAATGCCATTCTGTTTTTCTTTCTACAGAGTTTTGATGTTGAAGGACGAGCTTCATAATTTGGGAGTTTGTTATTACCTCTTCCTTATTGAATTTATCTGCTATGAGAATGGCTTGGTTGAAGACTTAGATTAATAAAAATGATTTTATAGGAAGAACGTTTATTGTGACACATTGTTTCTATGACATTTGTTTACATTTGATCAATTTTTAATGAGGGAGAGACGAACATAGAAATCTTAATTTAAATGAAAACATTATTTTTTATCAATTGTTTACTTTCGTTTAAATTATGATTCTATTTTCGTCTTTTGCTCATTAGCAATTATTTTCACAAAATAATTTGGTAGGTTTAATTAATTAAATTATTTTGTCAGTTTGCATCTCATTTCAAAAAAAAAAAATAGAATTATCTATCATTTGTTTGTTTTTTTGAAAACCCAAAATTAATGTTTTTCTCCTCTCCATCAACTTGAAGATTCTAGAATTTTAAGATCATATTTGAAAGGAAAATATAAACAATGTTTGTTTAGAACTTATAGTTAATTTAAATTCATTTAAATTTTATTGTTCTAGATTTTGTTTTATTCACAATTTTTAGGTTATTAAGTTGGTTTCTTTTTGTTTCCCGGGTTTCTATTATGAGTTATTTGGTACGGTTCTGATCATGGTTTGATTTTATCATCTAAATACGTTCAAGATAATTGCTCCAAAAATAATATCGGATTGTTGCAAATAATTTGAGCAACAACAAATAAGATTTGGAAATGCATTCAAGAACAAAAAGACCATTTTGTGAGACTTGTTAAAGCTAAACTGTAAGGAATATGAAGAAATGGTTGAAAACCCATCTGTAGAATGGACCCATTTACCTTACATGCGAGAATTTTCCCAAACAAATGCACGATTTGAGAGATATTTGTGTCTTTTTACGAGGCAAAGTTCAAGTGGAAAAAATTATTAGTCATGCCCACACGGTTCATTGATTATATAAATATATGAGAAATTTCAGAGCCAAGGGGATCCAATAAATTGAGAGGAGAATTTTTATCCTTTCTTTTTTGTATATTATATCTTTTGTAAACTTTTTTCTTTTCAAATGGAGTAACGAATAGTTGGAATCTTTGGGAGAATGGACAAGTATTTTCAAAGAAGAATATAGAATTTCAGGTTGCTTAATGGCTTTTGTTAGTGAGTAAAATGGTTTTGTTTTCATTATAATATCTTCATATTCTTTGAGTAATTGATTATACATTGATTTAAATTAGTTTTAGTCTATTTTATCAATATATTGTTAATTGTTGTCATTTATGTATTATTTTTTTCAATATTTAAGAGTTTATTATCCCAAAAATTCATTTTGGACCTTATGATGAACTTATTATACTGAAGCTATATGGGATACAATTTTCTCTTTGGATTTTGTCCTTTTGTAGATTTTGCAATGTTAATATTGTTTCGCATATAGTTTCTGAATATGAAACTTTATTTGTATTGAACTAGCTTTAGATCGTTCTGCATATAACTTTTTATGTTATGTTTTCATTTATATGGGTCATTATATTTGTGTTCCTTTAATATCTATGGTTGATCATCTATTTAAGTATTTGAGTTTACATCTGATACTAGATAGCTGGTAACATCATTTACTGAGGATTGGAATTTCTTTCATTTTCATTTATTTGGACATTCTAAAGTCACATGATATATAATCGTTTGTCTTTCTGTGATCATAAATTCGTTCCGGAATATAAAAGACTTCTTTGAGTTTCTTCAAGAAGTATTATGTTTTCCTTTGTCATAGGTTTACACTTGACATGGGTTAAGAGGAGCTTATACAAATATAGAGAGACGAGTCTACCTTAGTATTGTTAATCAACGTCATGTTAGTTAGTTTATATTTTATTTAATTTGTTTATTTGCGAATGAATAATGATTGCATCATTTAAACATTAAATACTTTGACCATTATCGTTTTATCATTTACAATCTTATTCAATCATTGTTTATTAGTTTGTCATTTATAGTACAAAGACAGTTTCCTTTATTTTCTTATTTTGATCTGTTAGTTGAAAACAATTATTTTCACAAGGCTTTGCTTAAACCTTGTAAATTGTATATAGCTATTGTACATAAACATTGTTAGTTAAGCATTTGTAATTAAAGTGTTGATTGCTAGAATTATATCTTTAGTTAGTTCACATCTTTTAGTTGTTTTTAGGATCCTAGTTGGCTAACAGAGCCATAAAACCCGTCAAGGTAGATTATACCAAACGACTTGGGTTAAATAGACAACCCTAGACTGAATCTTCCCTTCCTGTTGACAATGTGTCATAAACGCCCGTCAACAAATGGCGCTAGAAGGAGGGCCAAGGTAAATTTAATGATTAAATGTTTTACCCCTCAGTCTATCATGATTCCAGATTTACAAATTCTTCTTCTGTTTCATCTTGAAATGCACTAGAAGGCAGGATAGACTGACAAGCTGGCTTTGCAGGAGTCTTTGTTTTGAATGTATTTAATTCCTCATGGCTCCCCAAATCACTGTGTTGGAACATGATTTCCACTTCTTATTACCTGACATTCCCAACGAGACAGTCTCTCGCTTGTCCAAACTCATCTTTGATGGTGGGGGGGATGTATCTACAAAATACCATCTTAATAAGTTTTGGTGTAAATGCATTAAGCAGGGGTGATTTTAAGAACCCCTCCTAAATTTATATGTATAATAAATGGGCGAATCCCCATGATACATAGGAAAAATTGAGGGATATTTTATCAATAATATAAAATGTATATATAATTTTTTGGCGAATATTTTAGTCAATTATATAATCTTGTAAAATATTGACGAATATTTCACTGAATTATAAAATCTTGTAAAATATTGACGAATCTTTCACTGAATGATAAAATCTTGTAAAATATTGGCGAGTGGTGTTGGGTAAACAAATGGAATTCACACAACATTTCACCACATCTACTACAGTAAAGTCGACCAAAATTGACAAAGAGCATTTTGTATAGGACAATTGCAAAATGTGTTTCAATCTACAAATGGAGTTCACAACATTGTCAACATTCACTACATCTGCTACAATAAAGTCAACCAACATCAACATTCACT